>VZRH01006721.1:41573-166710 GCA_013397555.1 Urocynchramus pylzowi | reverse complement strand
TTTTTTTAATTTGAGCTCATTTTCAGGCTGCTTCAAAAAATTATTCCCTGCTCATTCCATTACAAAACGTGAAGTTTACTCCAGAATGACTCACTCTGTCACCAAGGGAGAAGGTATGATCTGCCACATGTGTCAGAAAAGGCCTATGAGGTAATTTTCATTCTCTCAACATATGAAAACTATTATTTTCTCACATAATGAAAATGCAAGGATGTAGGTGGCAATCCCCAGATGGACACAAAAATGAAAAAAAAACTCTGGTGGATTGCTAATCATGTTTTGAAAATAACAACTGCATTTCAATCATAATGAATATTTCCGTGTATGGAAGAAGGTTTTTCTCATCTGCAGCATCCACACAACATTTGGCAATAACATTATAATCCAGAATTCATATGTGAGTGTATCTCATTTCTGATGCTCACTCTTCATGATGAGTTGAGCTACCCAGGAAATTCAGGTGCCATAAAGGGTAAGTATCCACATAGAGCATACATTTTGTTTCCTCTGTAGTTTCATTACTCTTTGGTACACTTCCAGATCATATGAAATACAATCTCACTCACCAAGTTTTCTGGACCCTCAGCATTTGAATTAAGCACTCACAGATGTTCCCTTTGCTCTCCTTTAAGCATGATGGATCCCCTCACTGCAGGCTCTCCACTGAGGTACAGTTGTTGTCTCACTTTGAAAGGAATTTCAGAAAACATTTCAGTTCATCTGTGGAATTTTCCATCTGAGCGTTGTTATTTATTTGCATTGTCACCATGCACCAGAGACCAGCCACTTGCAAGGGCCCTTCATCTAAAGGTACTGATGGAAGTTGTGTGTCCCCACTACAAGTTTCCCAGAGGACCATGACAAAGCAGAATCTAGCATTTTTATTTTTAATTACCTCAAGCTAAAAAGAGGGAGGGAAAAAGGAAGTGCTCAGGGAAAGGAACCAGAACTGAGGATTTGTCGGGTGAATCAGCAGGGTCAGTGCTGCAACTCTGCTGCCTGTGAAAGTGCCACTGAGACAGACAGCTGAGGATCTGTGCAACTGAGCTCTCAAAGGAGTGAATTTTTCAAGCAGCATTTCACAACATCCAGACTGGGAGCATCTCTTTCCCAAGATGGGAAAAGATCTCCTGATTTTAGTCTTCAGAAACACACGCAGTTGAACAAACAATGTGAAGGTTTCATGTGTGCTGAGACCTGCCTTGAGTGGAAGGTCATATATCCAGAAAGGGCTTGGTGGGCAGGGGGAAACCTCACCTCCTTTTGCTACTGAGGTGGGACACCCACACTGCAAACCAGCTGCTATTTGCACTCCAGCACTGAAGGGCTTCTTGTCCTTTGGAGGGCTGCTGGGGCTCTGATGGCCCCTGTCAAACCCTCAGGGCTCAGTTCAAAGTAGCCCTTGGTGAAGCAGGAGAAATTCCATTATTTCACCAGCTCACATTAGATAAGAGTTACACAGATCACAAGGCTGGGTGGCCACCATCAGACCCGTATGCTGAGAAATATTGAGTCATTCTGGGAAGTGTGGGCTGCTGCACAGAAACCCGTGCAGAAATGAGCTCATGGCTTGTGTGCATACACCAGCCTGCCTTAGAGGGCAAGCAATATTAGAGACACAGCTGGAAGAGGAGCCCCAGCCTCAGCAGCAGGGCTCAATTTCACAGCAGTAGGCAATCAACTCATTTACTCTCCACGCCAGCACTGACTGAGCTGGCACAGCTGGCACAGCCCAGGTCTTGTGCCCACTTTATAACACAGGTTTGCTGCTCTCCTGGGTTAAAGAACCCCACTGGGAGACACAAGCAGGACTCAAATGGAACAGAGCCTCCCCACAACAGGAAGCCAGCACAATCCCTGGAGAGGCACAGCTGCCCAGACAGCCGCCATCATCATCATCCTCCTCCTCCTCCTCCTCCTCCTAGCACCTGCCCAGGCCAGAGCTGCGCAACAACTCCTTTACCACCCTGAATCTAAATCCAATTCTGGGCTCAAAGAAGCAGCAGAGAATACCACCAGAGGAGTTCTGGTGCTGCAGGCCAGAACTCCTCTCTTGCCTCTCAGAGCAACAGAACTCTCCTCCAGCTCCCAGCTTCACTGCAAAGTGTCTGCAAAGCCTGCCATGAGAGCAACCAGAGCATGTTCCACAAGCTGGGTCCTCGCTGACCACAAGCTCAGTGCCAGCAACACAGAAAAGGCTTCCTCCAGCTTCCCTCAGCAACAATGATGTCCACACAGCTATGGGAAATAGCAGAGGAATACACCTCCTGGACTGGTTTTCGTACACATTTCCCTTCTCTCTGGCAGATGGGTTTGAACTTTGACTTCAAACCTACACCTTCAGGTGTTCTGAAGGGTAACAGCACACTAAACACCATCAAGGAGCAGGAACAGCCAAAGCATGGCTGGCATGGAACATGGACTCAGTGACTGTAGGAGCAGAGTCACAAGAAGATGTGCTACTTGTGGGGATTTGGGGATGCAGGTAATCAGCCAGATTTAAGAAAGTTTGCAGAGACAGCAAAAGACATGTCACCTCTGCAGGGCTTTAAAAAAATTTTTAGGCGCCTGTTCCAAATGGGAAAGTGTTCCTAGAGGAAATATTTTTCAGAAGAGATTAAAAAGATTTTGACAACTCAACCTATTTTCTTCCAGTTCTTGGATATTTACTAGCTTAGTAACATTTTCCCCACCCCTGAGAATTCACACAGCCAAGGCAGAAAGCCAACGCAAATACTCAATCCGACTCTTCCAACTGAAAAATGTCATGAAAAGAGGAACTTTTGGGGGGTAAACTCAGCTCATCTGCGATGGTAACTTTTATTCAAAATGGGCCCGAGCCAAGTTTCCTCGCTCTCTCCTCCCTCCTTCCAGGACTGCGCTGTCATGGGAGCCTGAGACTCCACATGGAGCTCCTGCAGAAGGCCTGTTTTAGGAGGTGAAGCACCTCGTAGGTGCAGCTTCCCCTTGCCTCAAGTGGTGATCAAACAAGAACCTTCGGGGCCCGATTGCCCTTGTGCTCGTGCCCGTTCTCTGTGCACTGACGTCAAATGTGCTGCACATTTGTGCTGGCATAAATAGCAAGGGAGGAGAATCAATTCCTGCTCAGCCAAACGCAGGTCACTTCCATCCTCTGGCCAAAAGTACTCTCAGGATAACATACAATTTGGCCCATTGATTTCAATATATTGGCATTTCCTCCCTCTTACTGTGTGAACACATTGTTTACAATTTCAGTAAGCCACTTTGGAAAACACTGTTATAAATCAGGATACATAAAAGCTTGTCCTATTTGCCTCCAGTGTCAGACATTACTAGTGTGGGAGGTAGGTCAATTGGGGATACAAAAAAACCCCACCTCAAGCCTTCTTCACTAATTCCTTAGTGTTTCAGGTGGGTTTCTGAAATTCCTTAGTACTTCAGGACTGCAAATCTGTTGAGCATTAAAAACAATCACCCAAGAGGATTCTTGCTCAGTGAAGATATTTTAATCTATTAATTAATTTAAGTATCCCTTTAAAGTGGCCATCGCTCACACACTGAATCTCTTGGCAGGGAGGCCTTGCTCATTTGCTGTTTGTGTGTTACTTTAAACCAAAGAGTAAAAGGATAATCTGGATCCAGTGAGGATTCCGGATTGGTTTGGCTCTCTTGCAGAGGGTAAGCACGGAGCTTCTCTTCAATTAGCAGGAGAGGAGGCAAAGCTGGAATTGCTCTATGAATTGCCTGTAGTATTTGACGAGACAGCAGAGGATACGGCTGCGCTTTCCAGACCAAAATGAGTCACCTGTTGTCTGCAGGAGCTTATGCCAAGAATGGTCAGATTTGAGCTCAAGGGAGTGCTTTCCAGAGGACTTCAGCCAACAGCTGTTTCCCTTCAGCTGGATTGTGCTGAGAATCTAGCCTCAAGTTAAAGCACGAAAAGAAAAAGTGGTACTAGATGCCAAAAGAAGTGTGAAGGCCAAATTCCCCGATAAAATGGAAACGTGGGTTGTTGGAATTATCTACCCTACTTTTCTGCTCACACACTATTCCCAGCATCGAGTGGTGACCCTGTCAGGCAACCAATCGACCAATGGAGAGTGCTGGAAGTTCCTGCTTCTTCAGGAACAGATCAGAAGATGAGTCATTAATACACATGTTGAACCCGATTCAGATGTTCAAGCAGTCTTAAAGTTCAGGGATTATTTGGGAGAGGCAATTTCCATAGTGGCCAGTGAGAAGGCTAAAGTAAGGATGAGGGTATGTTATATCAGTGTCCTGCTCCATCACAGACTACCTCTAGGCATATTGCTTATTGCTGACCTCCTCATAGTATTATAGATGCCTGACCAGCCCATCCAGTTTTGGTGGGAGCTTGGTGCTCTGAATCTTCATGGATCTGAAGTTTAGTCAGTTTAGCCACCTTTTAGTGAAATTGGGGGAAATGCTTTCCTCCTCCATATAGGAATTACTGTGAGAATAGCTGAGGAGCACAGAGCTCCTCCCCACTTAAGGCCACAGCACTGAACTGTCTTCCTTCGCGCAGCCTGCAGCAATTTTAGCACCTGTGATAAAATTCCAACCAGAGCCCACACTGTGCTCTCTAAATGGCAAGTCACTGCAGAGAAGCAACACTTGAAATCCTTTCTATCACCACCTCACAAACATAAGCTAGTTTTGTGCAGGATCTTAAAGGAAAAACCTAATCATTTCCACAGCAATCGTCACCAGAAGCCTTTATATGGTCAGTATAGGATGCAAGAGCAAATCTCCTGCCTTGCAGCTGTAACATTTGGCTGGATTCTGCAGAGATTACAGCAATCCAGTGCCCAGCAGGGCAGCTTGCTCTTACTCCCTGCCCTTTCCAGAGGTACACATGACTACCACACTATCATGCTTTTTAGCATCTTCAGCTCTTTGCAAGAGAGCCAGAGTGGCTTACATCTCATTTCAAGAAGCCTCCTCAACCTGCCTCCCAGAGACTACTGATTCCCAACATGGACAGAGAGCAGAAAGTGACTATAAAATGTTAATTTCTGTGTAAAGACTGAAAAGAACTTGCAAAGCCTGAATTATTTTTTAAAATTATCACTGATTCAAAAGAAAGACATCTTTTCATCATCTTTCATAAACTTTAAAACTAGGAAGGATCACTGATCATGTCTGACTCCTAGTAAAACACAGGTCAATGATTTCATCCAGAAAAGCCTGTGTCCTGCCCATGCATGCAAAATGAGCCTCCCAATTAGTACTGGTTAGAGCCTTCCAGTGCAGTATGAGGAAATGCTATTTCATTGGAAGTGAAATGTGTCAGCTCCAATTACCATTTCATTTTGAAAAAAGTATCAGCCTACAGATTACCAGGACAGGCCAAATGTAAAATTTTCCTTTTCCCTTTTGTGATGGCTTTTTGCGTAATTTCTTGGAGGAATATAGAAGCACCAAAAATTAAAATGTTTTGATGAATATTCAGCTTTCACATGAAAATTAAATAAGTATGTTTACTCTTCTCTTCAGAAAAAAATGGAAAACTTCATTCTCACAGTGGCATCAACAAACTAAATACAAGATCGTGTACAGAGAGTAATGGGATTAGGAGATATATGGCAACATTCACACTCCCTTTTATGCAGTAACACCATGTTTACACCCACATGAGTGAAGGCAGTGAGGACAAAAGCCAGTTATGAGTCCCTCAAAATCTCTTCGAAAGAAACCCCTTGGCTAAAACACGTGTGTGATGTTCAGCCAGAAAAATATTTTCTTCCCCGTATTCATATTCCCTGTATTCATATTGATGGGAAAGAAATGTCATTCTCGAGACATAAAAAAGACTACTTAATCATTGAAAGTTCTAATGAATTTTCACACCCTATGTCACAATGCCTTGCTTACAGACATCAAATGATTTAATTATTGAAAACGTCTTTAATACAAGTTGCTTTGAGGCTTTCCCAGAGTGTACAGAGCTTCCTTCTAAAGAAATTCCAAATTATAACACAGCTGACTAAATGAACCTGCGTGTGCAACCCTGGCTTTTGGCTGTCTGGGACAATCATAAGGAAGCTTCACAGTGCAGTGTATTTTCAGGCATAATACCTAAGAAAAATTTTCTTCTTTGTCCATTTTCCTATTTTCCAACTTGCAGTTTATATCATTACAATTTTCCCCACAGAAACTTCAAAGAATTTTAACTTAAAGAGGGATTTTCAGGGGGGAAATTCTATGCTTCTGTCATCTTCCCTACCCCTCAAATAAAAAATGTAAATAACCAAAAATCAAAACAGACCCAAACAATCTTAGACATTAGGACCAGACAGGAAGGGTGGGGGGAAGTGTACAATGTTGAACTGGGTTCCCATTTTGAAACCAGAACTGTGCATTAGGTGTCAATTTTAACACTTTTCTGCCGTGTTCAGTTCAAAGTTCTCATCGCTTTCAGCCCTAGTAAGCCTGTCCCTGCAGGAACTCCACAAAGCTTTCCTTCCTGAATAGTAACTTCCTAGGAAGCTGAGCTCAAGCATAAGGAGGCTCTCCAACAGTGACACCACACTGGAGCAAGTGCTGCTGATGATCCCAAGGACAAAGCACAAGGAGCACTGAAGGGACTCGAGCATTGTTGAGTGCACTCAACTTTGAAACATGCTCTCTCTCAGTGTGAGCCCAAATTTCCATCACTACAGTATCCTTCAATATTTGTACATTTCAGGTGTTTGGTACCATATCAGGAGACAGGATAATCTGAACAACCAGCAGTGTATTCCTCAGGTGGGTGAAGCAACTTGTAGGGCACACAGGGAACAGGCCACACCAAGACTGATCCCCAACCCTACACAAACCAAAGCTGAACCAGCTCTGTAGGCACCTACCTATGGTGCAGGCACTGCCTGGAGGCTATTGTGTACCAGCCTATGGAGATATCAGTGCATTGGATGCCTTTTAGACACCCTGAAACTCTCAGCATGGAAGGGATAAGTTTAAAGACATAAATAAAAGCCCAAAGTTTCATTGTCTGAAAGAATAATTATCTGTCTGACTTTAGAACTTATGCTGTTACTCATTACTAGAGTATCTGAGAACATTCCAGTTTAAGCCAGAGGGAACAGAAAAATCTCTGGTGGTGGTACTTTTTGAACCTCCCTACTTAAAAGCTGAACAAACATGTACCTTGCATCCATAAAGATTTTTTATTTCATCGGAGAGCAAGCAATTGTGCTTTGTTAATGTTTGCAAGGACATTAAGGTCACACAGGTCAAAACCTGTGCTTGTATTAAGCTGAAGTAGCAATGATATAACATCAATTAATTTGACAGTACAAGGAATGAGCCACAGAGGGCCTACAAATGCACAGTGCACTGGTTTTAAACTTTCATTTCTTGCCACATTTGCAGCTGCCAGACATGCACAAAGTTCACCCTTGAAGTTGCAAGGAAGTAAGGCAAAAAGTCCTTACAAATGGTTATGAGGGCAATAGGAAAGGGCAAACAATAAACTATGTCAGAAAAGCAGCATTGCCACCTCTGAACTCAGCAGTGACCATTGAAAACCACCCTGGGCTACCAGTGGCCATTAACCTAGAAAAGCAGGGAGATATAAAAAGGAGGTAGGCTGACACCTTCACCTGGAATGGGGCCCCCTGCATTTTTATTTTTGGGAATCCCTCTAGATTTAAGATACCTACATCTTAATTTCCAATCCAGCTACAAAGAGACCTCTAAGCATCCCTGATACAGAGAGCTTAGAAATTTAGCAGCTCATACCCTACTGCACCAAACACAGCTGTTATCAGCACCAAATACAGTTCTTATCAACACCAAGAGTCCAACCACTTGTCCCACACTCCATTAAGCTTGTCCACCTAAGGGGAATGACAACAGAAGAACATCTGTGGCAGAGGTAAGCATCAAAATGAAGACAGCAAGTGCTTACCATGAGGAGACATAAGTGTAATTTTTGGTGATCCCTCAGGCCTTTTGCAGGAGAATGCTTTGTTGTGGGGGTCCCTGGAAACTCAGAGTGGAATGGGACAGTTTTTTTCTCCTGCTTGTGCTTCCCTGTGACTTGTTTAGATGAAGAAACACCTCATATCCAGGAAAACCTGTTGCAGTCAGTGCAAAATGGGTCCTTTTGTTAAACTAAATGTTTTCTGCTTTTCTGGCCTCTTGCCACCATGGCAAATGCAGTGAGAGACAGGAAACTTCTCAGACTTGTGGGAATGACACCTCCAAAGTTAACCCAGGGACTTTTTTAAAAAATACAGAGCCTTGTCCTGCTCTCAGTTACATCTGTGTAACCCATTTGACATTTCTTCTACTTTCACCTCTAACTCAGTGAGGCAGCTAATGAGCTCATTAAGTGCTGGACTCTGACTGGGCACCGAAAAACAAGTAAACAAATTGAATATTAGACAGTCTACTACACCAGATGAGATCCTGAGAAAAGATCTGTATTGAACACAGCCTTTGAGAAGAGAAGGGAAATTTCCTCAGGTTCTGGGGTGGAAAATCCTTTGCATATTCTCTTGTTCTGGGTTTTGTAGGCTGATTTTCCACCAGGCAGACACACTGTACTCCAGAGATAGTGCATGCACTCCAGAGATGCTGCATTCATGTAAAGACAAATGGGTGAATTAGATAAAATAATTTTCAGCCTTTTCACATAAGAAACGTGGGTTTGTCTGCAAGTGTCAGGCTCATTAGTGTGCTCAGGAACCTGAGAGTAAAAAATACAGATTTTATATATATATATACACACACACATATATATACACATATATATGTATATATATACACAAACACTCACATACATATTTTTGTGAATTACTTAAGGCATGACACAAGAACTTGTTGAAATCAATGCAAAGATCCAAGCCAGTCCTCAATGAGGCCCAACAGAGACATTCAAATGAAGATGCAATAAAGTGTACAGATTCTCCTCAAATCAGCCCCACCTGGCTGAGGTTGAGATGCTGTGGGTGATCAGGTGAGGAAGCTTACGTCATCCCCACATCTGATGGGCAGATTAAACATTTCTGAGAATTGACTCAAGCATTTTTACATGGAATCACTGAGCAACTTCCTTTTAACAGCTGTACTACTACACTTACACCCCACTAACGTGGGTAGTGAAGCAATAATCTGACACGCCAGCTCTCCTGGAGTCACTTAGAAACAGAATGAGAGTGTTGGCTCAGCCTTGTTGGAATAAATACATATTAGCTTTTTTGTTGAGTATTACTGTCATCAGTGATTAATTGGAATAATGAGCCATGACAGTGAGCTAGCAGAGGTTCCTAAAGATGAAAGGTATCTCATACCACAGAGAGAAAACCACTAGCCCTTACAAAAGACATTCACTGTCTCTAGGGAAAATAGAAGTAGTACAATTAGAGGCATACAGTAGACATTATCCCCTCCCAGAACATAGTTTTGGAGTATGAAAAAGTGGCATTTCACCCAGAGATTATGAAACATTCAGTTCTGACACAGTGGAGATCATTTTCAGCAGCCTTCATCTGGTATTGCATTTAATATGACATAGGGACTTCAGGGCACTTAAACACTACCTGTGGGATACATGAACAGAAGTTTAGCCAAACTCACATACTCACACAGAGGAGAGCATGTAGAAGTATGACCCCTCTTTTGCAATCTCATGGCTCTGCTTCCTCCTGTCCAAAGGGAAAACAACAGGAGCACATGCCTGCTGCACAAGTTTCTCTCTGGGCTCTGTTCTTCATTTGTGATGTTATATTCATACCCAATTGTTACAACCAAAAAGAATAAATAAAACATCTAAAATATACATGAACCATCTTGTTCCCCAGCAGAATGTGATGTTCAAATACACTCAGAAACACAGACATCAAACTCATGGTTTTCCTTTACAGCTGGGCTGCATAATTCCTCTAAGGCCTAACCATAAAATTCCTCCCTTCCCTGAGCCCTGCTGAATTCCTGTGTTTCACAAGGGAATCATGTCTTTTGTGGAAGAAAATATTTCCTTCTGCTGCTTCTACATTTGCAGCTTTCAAATCTCTGAGTGTTTGAGGAGGAAAGATAAATAAGAGCATGCAATTTATTTTCCTTAGCTAGACAGAAAGTGTGGTCTGAATGAAAGATTAGGGCTCCAGATGCTCTTCAAAATCATCAGTCACTGCTTTCAATGGACGTGCAGCTCTTTTTAAAAAGGG
Organism: Urocynchramus pylzowi; assembly: GCA_013397555.1. NCBI lineage: Eukaryota > Metazoa > Chordata > Aves > Passeriformes > Fringillidae > Urocynchramus > Urocynchramus pylzowi. Next base: position 156,535 of record VZRH01006721.1, on the reverse strand, counting down.
ACTGCTTCCACAAAGTCCTTTAGCTGAGGGCCAGACTTTGAAAGCTTAACCTTAAATGTGAGCATCTTCTCAAAACTTCCCTTTAGCCTTTACAGTGGGTTTAACACTCTCCACCCCCCTCACCTGCCCTCTTTGCTGACTTCTGCTGCTGGGTGTAACTTAGATTTTCAGCAACACCTGGTGCTGACCAGAGAGAATGCACAGTCTGCTGGCACTCCTTAGGGGAGGTCTGCAAAGGCAGAAGTGTCCCAGTCACTCCCCATGAATGTTGATAGTAGCTGCACATCAACCCACACCTTTCTGTTCCTTGCAGTACTATCTGCATCCATCAATTAAAATTGCTGAGTTTTGTGCCAGCAGTCCAAGCCTGGGAGGAAGACCCTGAGAGCTATCAAAGATAAAGAAATCTTGAACGCTGAGTGCTACCTACCTTCTCTTTATCTAATTGTATCAAGAAAGGTTACATAAAGAGAGCCTGACTCACTTCTCATCTTGTTAATTAAACTTTGTTTCACCAGTAATTCAGTGTTAATACTACTCCCTTACAATGTTATGTCAGGCTTTTTTAAGTGAAGGCCTTTGTAAGAAAACTTCCTGGGAATAGAGAATACCATCCAGGACTAGACTGAGTTACATTCTGACACAAAGAATGGCCAAAACCAAAAATGCTTTCTTTCTAGATCAGCCCACAGCTGGGCAAATTAACACATACCTGGTCCTGAGAAACTCAGGTCAGATGTTCAGTTTGGGCTCCTGAGGGCATAGGCTGCAGCCTTTGTCTTCTCCACATCCAGCAGCTGCCAGGCGCCACTGCTTGATGGGTTTGTTATGGATGGCCTCATGCTTGCTGTATGGGAGATAGAACACAAAAAGTCTCAGGTTAACCCCAGAGTGAAATGAGAATTATAATCCAAAACATTTGTATGAGGTGGAGAGCCATTTCCTGTAAGGCCTGGGTAAGACACAGGACTATTTTGAGCAGCCAGGTGTTGAGGAGACAGAAAGGACACCATGACTGTGCCATGGAAAGGTTGTTTATCTGATGCCCCCCTGGTCAGGTGGCTTCAATGGCCTGTGCTCACACAAAAAATGCCTCTTCCTCCCACCTTTTCAGCAGCCCAGTCCTACCTAAGCCCCCTGGCACGACACCTGCAAAAGAAAGGGATTTGCTCAGGTTTAGAGCCAGCCTGACCTAGAGAAGATCATGAGAGTGTGGGTTTGGTTATTGCAGAGATGCCTGCCTTTTGCTCTGCTGTGTGAGAAGCTCAGATGCACGTTCAGGCAATCCCAATGAGCAGGTTCACACCAGCATGGTCTGCCTCTGACTGAGGCTGAGCACAGCTTCAGAGGAACAGATGTGTTGTCAGGTAGGCTGCTGCCATAATTAATCAGCTGCAATTATTGTTCAGATACATTCACATCTTGTTTGGCCAGCAGCACCAAGAGCATGAAAGGGCTCCCTTAGCACACAGTCAGCATGATTTTATTGCATGGATCAGATAAAGAATAATAAAGCAAGGGAGTATTTGCAAAGAAGAGCCTGAGACTTGGACAGAATTAGAGTTTAGTTCCCAGCTTTACCACAGACCTCATCTGTGACTTGGAGTGAATCACTTCATTTTTATCCTGTACAATGGGGATTCTCTCTTCTCTTTGTTACTCCTATCAGTTTAGGGAAGAGTCACTGACAGTGTGCAGGCATCTAACAGCCAGCACACAGGCACCTTAAACCACTTAAGGGCTTTGAGATGTCTCTGCAATCATAAGAAAATCTGCTTTGATAGATGAATTATATTGTTCTGTCTCATAAAAACATTTGCTTGCATAACATTAATCAAGATGAGGTTTTTTCTTAGATATTTTATACCAAAAGTATCATGTTAGTATCCTGGGAACTAGAAAGATCTACTGGGTAGGCACCCACATTTGTGCACCTAGTAGAGCAAGGCTGAGCACATCCTTCCTAAGGACCTCTCTTTTAGTCACTCACCTCCTGTAGGGAGCCATGGGGATCAGATGTTGGGGCACTGTGGGAAAACCTGTGGTCTCTCTTCAGAGACCACTAGATATCACTCAAATGTTTGCCAGTGTTAAACCCAAGGAGGTCCTACAGTCTCAGCCAATTCAGAGGGTTGATCCCCCACAAAGGCTGTCTTTACCAGCATGTTCTACTAAAATGTAAACTTCTGAGCTTCTGAGCTGCTGATTTTTCCAACAGCAGAATCTTAAAGTCTGTCCTTAACTATCAAGACAACCTTATCTTCATGATGTTTGGGTCTTGGAAAGAGACAAACTGACTTGCATTTACTGTGTGCTGTTCCAGCCCACCGCCATTCCAGCACTGCTGAATGTGTGAGTTCTGACTCAGGAGAACATTTTTATTTGAGCCATGCACAGGAGTTCTCTATGAAATGAAACCCTGCAACTCCAAATAACTCTTTGTTAACTTCAAAGCCCTGGCAAGAGCTTTGGAGCTCACAAGACACACTGAGATCTGGCAGCTGGGACTATCAGGCTGACAAAGAAGCCTCCTGGCCACACTTACCATATAAACAAGAAAGGTCAGATCATTCTCCTATGGCATATGACACTGATACTGCTTCCCCACGGGGTAACTATTGGGTTACATGGACTGGCATGACCCAACCCCTGTGTAGGAGAGTGAGGAGAGCTGTACACACCACACTCTTCTTTTGTAGACCCCGCAAAGCAAAGCCTGATTGATGGTATGGCTTTCTAGTGACAGTGCACAGAAAATACCTCTGACCATGGCCTTTCCTGAAAAGGTGAACACAGCCCTTCACCCTCCTGAGAGAGAAATCAACACCTTGGGGCCCTGGCTCAGCTAAATCAGCAGCTGGCAAAAACCCCAGGAGAGGAGAAAAGCGATGTGAGCTGCTCCTCCAAGGCTGATGTCTCACAGGGACATTTCACGACAGAATGAGGACAACCAAAACGACTCTGCCTCATCCTTTGCCATTGCCTGCTTTCTCCACTGGTGTTTCACCCCATCCTGCACTCCTCCTCTCTGCAAGGAGGTGGGACCCGTCTCAATTATGGCTTCTGAAGGCAGGAATCATGTCTGCTCTACCTTTAAACAAAGGCAAGCACATTGCTCCCAAGCCCAGCAACATTAAACCTCTGCTAGTACAGTTCACTGGGAGAGTTCAGGTAAGAGTGGGATCCATAGGGAATGAGTCACACAGAGGTGAGGTGAGCCAGCAGACCTGTAAGACCACCAGGCCTCCAGATCATCAGAGGGAAAAAATGTGAAGTACATATTGCAACATGTGCCTCTTGCAGACGTGGAGTCACTGATAAACAATCCTCAAACATTGTTGTTCAAACAACACTTGAATCATTCTCTGACTCAGTGATCAATGAGCGACAGAAAGAACAACAGTCAGCTAAGACAGCAGAAAATGTTAAAGCAGTGAGACAACTGTGGCATTCCTAGCTTAGCCTTTAATGAGCTAGGTCAGAAAATTACTGAAAAAGTCACCGTTCAGAATAAATCCCCTACAAAGCTATAACAGTGGAGCTTACATTAGAAAGTGCTCATCAGCTGCTTTGCAGTCAATAGCAATTCTTGAAGTGGGATAGCATTTATAGCTCTGTCCAGTTTCTCCTAATCTTCATGTCTTTCTCTGACACTTTTCTATTTTCTTGCTCTTGATTAAAGAGCACTGAGAATCTCTCTCAAAATAGCTGTCAGGATCAGATTACGTCTACTCCAAAAGCAGGAAAAATATTAAGAAAATTAGGAGAAAAAACTTAGTTAAATATTGCTTAAGTGTTTCATTTAGGGCTTTGTTTGACAAACTCTTTCTTCAATGAGATAAAAGTGAAACAAAAAGAAGTTGCTGCCCCATGGAGAAATCCACACAACTGTTGGCTCAGAGCAGTGGCTTCCCACTTGCCTGACAGAAAAAAAGAAATTTTTTCAGTAAATGACTAAACAGATATGTATGACATGACAGGAATTACCCATTTCTGTAGCTGCACAAAATGATCAAGGCATGACCATACAGTTTTTTCATTTTACAGAAGTAGTCTCAGTTAAACTCTTCCACCACAGGCAAGCAAGTCAGCGAGAATTTTAATTATAAAAAGCCCAACATAAGCATCCACCCCTCACCAACCAAACCCAGCACAAGTTTAAACAACCCTCCTGAGGGATTTAGGTACTTCTCTCTTGAGCAAAACAAAAACTGCTGATCTTTGGAAACACTGAATAGAGCCACTCCCATTTACATCTTCAGATGTTACAAGGACTAAAAACAATTTAGTGAACCTGTCCAGCACTCTAATCCCCCTCCCCTCCCTGATGAAACCAGGGCGAAGTCCAGAAGACACCTGAGGGAATGGTGTTGTCCAGGTTAGCCCAGATGTGCCACCAGCCACTGCTGACATGTGGCCCATGGTGACGTGGAGGACAGCATGCTCACACCTGGAATCCTCCCCCAACAGGCACCTGCACAGAGCATAAGGTACACAAAAAGGCCTTCACCCAGGCAGTCCAAGGAAATAATAAACTCCATTTTACAGTGAAAGATTTTTATTTGTCCTGGCTCTATGGTGAACTGATAGAGAAGCTTATCTCTCCTCACAACACCAGCTTGATGAAAAGAAACAGAGTGCCTGCAAAAAGGTGCCACCCTTTCAGAAAAGGCATCGTGCTACATTTACTTTGGACAGGGATGGTGAAGAAGAAATCAGGAGCATCGGAGGCTTTAAAAACCACATAGGTTGACACGACTTAGTGAGGAAGGGGGTCCTGGGGTGAAGCCCCAGGGCTCAGGAAATGGTGGTCTCCCAGCTGCAGCAGCAGCCTCACAGCTGGATAGTCACTCAACCTCTCTGAGGTAAGAGGAGTGGAAGGGAAACTCATTTCCCCCTCTCTCACTTTTCCCCCAAGCACCCACCAGAGGTGAGGTGAGGATAAGCTGATGAACACGCCCAGGGTGCTTCAATCCTGCAGGGATAAGCACCAGAAAAGTCCTGCAGACACAAGAGAAGCAGGATGCCAGCTTCAGCTGACCGACCTGAGCATGCATCCAGACCCCAGCAAGAGCTGCCCATGGCTTTTAAAGGACCTGTTCTCTTAGGGCTGATTTGTTTATTCCCAACCCAATACGTTATCTTTACATCGCAAAGTTTATTTCTGAACATGTCAACACACTTTTGAAAAGGTCAGACACATGAGGGCACGCAGCCGCGGCGGTGCACAGGGAGGCACAGACACAGCTGCATTCCTGGAAATCACGATTCCAAGGGTTTTCACAGCAAAGTCTGACACAGCAGCTGGGTTGGCAGACACACGTAGGCAAGCCACCAGCCTCCCCCTTTTGTTATCACTCCCACTTTATTTCTGTGCTTTGCATGAAAATCTGAGGGCTGCTTCTAAGTATAGATTTTGCTGGCTTTGTTTGAAAGCTTGCCATAGCTCTCAGACATAACACCAGCAGGGTGCTAGCTGAACTAGCTATATTTATCGATGCATTTCATAGAGGAAAAACTTAAGTGGTTTTGAGAAGTTGAGGTCTTTTCTCCCTTTCTTTTTGTTGCAGCAGACAGCTTAGTTGTCACCCTGACAAGTAAGATATTATTAAAAGAGGAGACCAAGGATCTGTTTATAGGCAACAATGCTTTGGATAAGCAGATCATGTTTAAATGAGACTTGAGAAACATGGTTATTCAGTTTTGTCTCTTTTTTTTTATTTTTAAATAAATAAAGAAGAAATTCCTTTGGTTCCTCTCCTCCCTCAGCCTGCATCCACTGGCTCCGACACCCCAGCAAGGCCAGCTGATGGCTGGGGATTGCTGTCTGCTCACACCAGGAGCAGTGACAGTGCCCAACCCACACCTTTAAACCAGGGACTGCAAGTAGGGCTGTTTAAAGTAGCAAGTCAGTGAAAACAGCCTTTAAAACAATAAAACAGTGGTACCCTTTTCCAGATGGCAAACATATCCCAGGGAGGCCGCAGGTCCCACTGGGCACCTGGAGGTGAGCCACAGCCCCATGCCTGCTCCTCACCTCACAAGCCCCTGCATGGCAGGAGACATCTCTTTTCCAGAGCTTGGTCCCCACCTTCCCAGCCTGACTGAAAAACTCAGAGTGGAGGGCAACAGAGGGATTCCCAGTGCCACCATTTCCCCCAATAATGCACAGTTCTGCTGCACTCCAAGTGTCTGGGGGAGCAGGATTGGGACAGGCTGAAGAGGAGCAACATTGGTATAGCTCTGCTTGGGCCTTTAGACACAGAAGGACAACCTTGGCCCCCACCCCAGAAAACCAGGGCAAAATCAACATCCCAGGTCTTCCCTACCACACCTCTACATGGCAGCCATATCCCACCAGGAGGGCAGAGGTGGAATTGACAGGAAAAGCTCTCCCTGGGAGAGGTGACAGATAAGAGAGTGCTGAAATGCAGGCATTCAGCTTGTCTGGTACGTCAGCATGTCAAGGCTACAGCACTGATGAAATGTCTGCAAAGGGGCTGGTGAGAGGAGCTGCCTTTGGCACTGGGGCACTGGTGCCTTATCCAGAGCTCCCAAATGCTTCCTGGCAAGGGACAAGCGAGGGTGTCCATGCTTGCTGCCCAGAGAGTGGGAGACACCCCCTGGGCCTGCCACTGAGTTCCCCCATGAGCTGCTCTGCCGCAAGCAACCACTCTCAGCATTGCTCATTCCTCTCCAGGTATTTTGAGGAATGCTTAACATTAGATCCAGCAAATGTCCAAGGAAATAAATCCCAGTTACCCAAAGGCAACAAATTACAAGCACAAACATTTGTGTCATCAGCCTTGGAATTTCCTTGTTCCATCTGATAACAAAATTGAACCCATCCATTGAAAGGAACAATGTAGAAACACTAGAAAGTTAGGACATTTTTTTCACAACAATATTCTGATTTGCTCTGTAGGAAGCAATTCAAATATATGATAAATCACAGACTAACCACCGAACCGTCCGTGGAAAATTTTAAAGATATACCCACGAAAACACTCACGGTTATTCAGAAACATATCATTCACCATTTCAAACCATTTACAAGCTGTACATAGAGTGATTAACTTGGCAGGAGAGCAGGGTCTGGATGACACACAGCACTGTGTGGGCAGGAAAATATTCCACAGCTCTTCATCTTGAGGTTGATGTTGGTGCATTTACCGATATTTTTTCTCCTTGCCACCTCTCACTCACGAGGGGAGGCTGTGCTGGCCCACCTGGCTGCCCCTGCCATCCCAGCCACACCACCAGCAATTAATGGGGAAAAGCACATACTGGGACATAAGATGCTTCATAAATGCCAGGCACTTGGCCTGGTGCTCACTGAGCTTGTGCTCTGTGTGAGGATGGAGAAGGGGTCCATGGATGCACGGTGAGACACGTGATAGCAACAGTAAGACTATAAACTGGTCCCAAATCAGTCACATTACATGCCTCTAAACCATTCCTTTAAGTTGTAACACTTAGTTAGGAAATCCCAAGGAAGATGCCATTTCTTAAACCTGATTAATTTCCACTTGAAATCAAAGTTGACAAACTCATTAAAAATACCTATATGCTTTTCTTTACACACAACTAATATTACTCTTGACTTCAATGCAACTATTCACCTGTCATAAAATCATTCAGGAGGCCACAGATTTGTTCTGCTGAATGTTATTTAACCATCATTATGTTCCACCTCCCAAATGACTACATCTAAAAATGAGAAAAAATTATTTCTGTATAATTTTATCCCCCTAGAGTATAGGCATTTGATAAATACATATTGCCTTTCTATGGTCAATGACAGCTCACCCCCTTTTAAAGTAATCCCTATTCCCCAGCCCTCTGTTTCTAAGTATAGAATGTTTAAAGAGTGAGACTCGATATTTGCAATCATTTCAGACTTATCTTTGGCAAACAAGAAATTGACTCCAGTATAATACCCAAAAGGAATAGATCTGTCCTTCCAAAATCCACATTCGCCCTGGCTGCCGTTGTACTAAGAAATTCAGGTCCAAATCACATGGCAGCTATCATAAAAACTGCAATTTAACCTTGAGTCCACTCTCCATTTATCTTTTAGAGGATCCTCTAGAATTAGTACCAGAAGTGTTTTTACACCAAAAAGAAAGAGAAATAACCATAAAGTAAATTGTTCTTCTCCACAACTAGAAAATCTGGAAACTGCAGTATTCTAAGAGCTGAGGGGGTGTGAGGGAGGCTGAATATATAGCTATAGAGCTCTAGCTGTAGAATCTAGCTATTTGTATCTGTCTTGGTATAAATCCCTCTCTACTACTGCTCAACTGTATGACTACACAGACATCATTTCACTTTTTGTGCCTCTCTCTGACCAAACAAAGCTTGCTTACAACCAAATTGATACTGTTTGGCATTAATTCAGCAGCATATCTGAGACTGTTTAAAAGACACTATAAATGTAGAAAGCCCTTGCCCAAAAGAGCTCTCTACATCCATGCCTCCAGAGACAATGGGTGGGTGGAAAAAACAGAAGGGGCATGGGAGGGATGGATGAAACCACAATAAAATGACAAAGCTGCAGCAAACGTTACAGCACATCATTAAAATTAAATGATGAACTGATCTTAGCCTCAGAGGCTGTCATTAAGCTCCACCCACTTTAATGGATACAGTTGTTTCCATGGCAACAAATTATTTTCAATAAAAACTTAAAACCCCAAACCCAATAAAGCCAGGCAAAGATGGGACATGCACAAAATATGGGATGGGACTATAAAAGTTTTATCACTGCTCATCTGGCACAACCTGCACAATTCACCCATGCTTCTGCCACTCCCATTTATTATGCTCATGGCTGTAGAATTTTGCAGCCTCCTCACACCTCAGCAAATCCTCTATTGATTTATCTCTTGCAAACACACCAAGGGGAAATGTGAAAGTGCTAAATCACAGAGGCAATGCCTCTCCCCTTACAAGATAGAGCCACATGAAAGAGTGACCTTAAGCTAAATAGGATTGTGGGATGTGCCTCCTTTTTCAGGTCGCTTTGTCCTGGTTCAGTGTCTGCACTTGTTGGTCTTGGCCCAACAGAACACACAGTCACCAGCAGGGAGCTCATCCACTTGGTGGTGATGCTGAGATGCTGTCACCTGTGAAGTTTGCTGCAAGCACTGGAGCACCAGAGCCAGGAAGGTCCAGGACACCTGTTTCTGTGCTTGCAGCAGTACAAACAGAAGACTTGCCACAGGGTATTGGCAATTCAGCCTGCTGAGCATCATCAGTACTCACATTGCAAAAACCTCTTGGTAGAACGAGGGGACTGCCGTGGCATACCAAGTGTGCCCTACACATCAGGTAAGGCCCTCCACAAGGTGTGCAAAAGCCAATCATTCCAGCAATGCTTTGCCTCAGCATGAATTGATTTGCTCACTTTTAAACATGAGAGCTTCAGGAAATTTTGAGCTTAGATTTGTCAGACTGCTCTGAAAGTTGCCTTCAAGACACATGCTCAAAACACTTGGGATGAATTCACTGACTCTTGGGTTTAGCAAAGGAAAGACTCAGAGTTTAATCCCCAGATTTTTTGCAAAGCACAGCTCTCACAATAGCAGAGTAATAGGACTTCCACCACTACAGCCCAACCCCATGCCACCCTTACCCTCAGCAGTCCCACAGGGTGGGTCTTCAAGCCACAATGATGCCCCAAGTTCATTTAAAACCCATTTAGACCCAGCATTCTCATTTCAGAACATGTTAGAACTGGAACAAGGACAATACTGACGACTCATTGCCCATAGCAAAGGCAGTGTGATGGAATTTGAGTGTATTCAGTGCTTGGTAGGATCAACTCTCAGTGAATTGGTGTTGCAGGCAAGAAAAATTATAAACTCTACATGAGCAAACAGCTCAGAGCCTAGAATCAGTCTGGAGAAGTGGAACATAACTGGTTAGGCTGTTAAAGTATTCCCTATTACACTTCTAGCTTCTGTAACTATTTCTCACAAACACAATCTCTTAGAACACCCCCAAAAAGCAATCTGTCCACAGCCTTGCTACCCTAGGTGTTAAAAACACTTACAACTTGGGCACGAGCCTTTGCCTCGCAGTCCCCTCAGCAGCCAGTGCTGCTTCTGGATGCAGTCAGCTCACAAATGTGCTGCAAGGCCTTAGAGTCCTCCCAAGACCTCCCAGAGTCATCTACTGGAAAAGCTGATGCCTTACTTCTGAGATCATGCAGACAAGCACTCCATGTGACCTAGATTCGGGCTCCAAATGCAATTAGAGTCAGACAAATAATGGATAATTTGGAAAAACTGAAAAAAAAACCTCCTGAAAACTGAAGAAGAAAAAAGAAACAAACCTGAAAACTCAGTCAGATTTTTCTTTCTGTTTAAAATATTTGGTTTGATGAGACTTTGGTTTGTGTTCTGGTTATGGAAGACCATTGCTTATTTATCAACTTGAGGATGGTGGGGAGCAATGCCCATTTTAAAAATTTACCCTGGTCTCGACTGATACTGTTCTGTGATCATGCACATGGGAAATGATATTGTATGTCCCACTTTTCTTAGACAGAAAAACCACTATGGACTTCAGGAAGGAAATGTAATTTTTTTAATGACCTGATTTAATAGATAAATGTTGCTTGAGAACCTCATTAAAAAAAAATAGAAACAGCAGCAGGTCAAAGAAGCCATCTGCAAAATAAATATAACAGGTCAGATCCTCCAAATACCATAAAATAGATGCAACTTCTGTAATTTCAGAAGACCAACCCTGCATTTGCAAGAGCCCCAGGGCAGAGTCCTGCCTGCCTCTCATGTGATCCATACAAGCTTCCTGCTGATTTCCCTGTGACTGCAAAATACCAAGCCAGGTGGAATCTGGGCCTTCTGTATTTGCCTAGAAGGGAGAATAGTTCCTGTAAACCTGCCTAGTGAGCAACAGCTGCTGGATTGTGATCATCCAACCATCAGCCAGAGATAAATCTGTTACTCTCTGAAGCATGGGACAAACTTGCCCTGCTTTTGGGGAAGATAAAAGGAGTTTCCCTTTCACCAGACAAGGCCGTCACCCAACACAATCTGTGTGCTGTTTGTCCCCTTGTCAGGACTGGCCCCCATTGGGTGCTGAGATTCACTGAGCCCACGGGCAGCTCAAATGGGGCTTCTCTTCATCTCAGGAGCACTGGGGACCATGCTGCAGCTGCGATGCAGAGACCTGGGAGGTCTGACAGCAGACTTTGCCAGAAAGGCTGAGACAGGGGAAGTGCTGAATCCCTTGGTCTTTTCAGTGTCCTTCATCTCAGTATCACCAGTTGGCAACAGCTCTCCTGCTGCCAGTGTAGCTGTAGAAATGCCCTTGCTGCCCCTCATACCCTTCACCAGTTCTAACTCCAGACGAGGCTGGGCCTGGCTGTTTTCATCCCAGCAATCCCAGGAGATGTTTCTATATGCTTCTACATTTCTGCTCAATGTCCTGTACCCTTTTCCGGCTCTTCCTAGTGATGTTTTGTTCACCAAATTGAGTTGGGGGTTCCCTGTTCAGCCAAGGCGACCTGCCACACCAACTCATCTTCTGGCACATAAAGCGACTGACCCTGCATCCCAGGGCAGCCCAAAATAGACTGCCCTACTGGTGGTTTTCCTGGGATTGCTTCTCCACTGGTTTAAAGCCCCCCATGTCTGTGCTAAGGAGCAATCACTGGTTGTGTTTGCTCTCACAGGAGAAAGGCTGCCACTCCAGGCAGGGAGAGTTTGAGCTTCTCTATGAATATTCTCCACTGAAAACCCTATCAGTGTAACAGTCCCATGGACAGAACACAGCCCCAGTTTTGAGACCCCTCCATCCTTAGGTGGGGAAAAAGCTCTCCCTCCTTCCTTGCCAGAGGACTGGTAAAATCCTCCCTTAATTCATTTACAGGAAAGGCAGCACAGTTATATTCTATCAAATAATATCATGGAATCACAAAGTACAAGGCTGGAAGGGGACCTCAATGATCATCTGGTGCAACCTTTCCTGGCAAAAGCACAGTCTAGACAAGATGGCCCAGCACCCTGTCTAGCTGAATCTTACAAGTATCTGACTTTGGGGAATCCACCACTTCCCTGGAGACATTTTTCAAAAGGCTGATTGTTCTCACTGTGAAAAATTTTCCTCTTGTGTCTAAGTGGAATCTCCCCAGGAGTAACTTGTACCCATTACCCATCATCTCTTCTATGTGACCCCCTATAGAAAGTGGGTCTCCATATCCTTTGTAGCCACCCTTTAAATACTGGAACAACAAAGCAACAGAGACACCTGTGAGTTGTCAGTGAGGTCCTTTGACCCAGCTGAGCTGATGGATCACAGCATTTGTAGCAAGCAAAAATGAAAATAGCTATAACTAAATCCTCCCTGATCCTATTCATTGTACTTCTAAAAGTGTTTACAAATTATGCCAAAAACCAGATGTCTGAGGTCAAATAAGCAGGCCTGGCTTGTTGCTGTACACAAGGCTTTGACATAAACCCCATGTAAGAGATCAAATGGGCAGAGCTGTGCCCTGTGAGGCCACTTCTGCAATGCTGGTGCAGTGACTCAGCTGGCAGCAGTGGCCTGCAGCGCTGCTCTGCTGCGATGCCTGAATCTCAGCTCTGCTGGCTGCAGTCAGGGCTTCAGCTGTGGATGCAGCAGATCTCAAAAACACTTCACAGCACAGACAGGCTCTTCCCTCTACAAGGAGTGAGCTGACCTGTGAGGAAGGGAGCAGCTGTCAGCTGGTTTTATCTTGACCTGGTCTGATCTCATCAGAACCAGGAGGATAATTTAGAAAGAAATGTGTATCAGCAAGCCTAGAAGATGGGATATATGTAGTCAAGGATGCAGGAAGACTACGAAGGATGATTTTTCTTTAGCCCCTCTGTATGCGATCAATGTGAGTATTTTCCTAAGCATTTGAAGAAGTGTATTTTACACATTTTTCCATATGGATAAATGATTAACACAGAACATGGCAACTGCATTGAGCTGTAAACAGAGCTTTAGCACAAACAATGGAAAATATAGTGGTCATAATTAAAAAGTGAATATTTGCCAGAAAAAGTACCATGCTGTGGTATATGAAAAGACCACAGTTACTTCCTGCTCTGAGTATAAATGGAAAATGTGGTGTCTCAGATACCAATGGGCTGGTAACTCTTAGCAAATGTTGACTTTTCTATGGTATCCCAAACTGAATCTAAGCCTTTTTTGAGGTCCAGCCATTGCTATTTTCCAACCCACAACAGACTGCATTTCGCTGGTGCGTGAAGCGATCCCTCTGCCATGTACACTAAGCTGTGAAACCCTTTGGCAGAGACCAGAGAGAGTCACTGTGTGCAAGCACCACTGCCCTCTGATGAGTGCAATCCGAACTGCCCCCAGAATCACCTAATCCGCTCCTGCCCCACACTGGGGCAGGATCCCAAGCTCCCCCCCGTCCCAGGATGCTCTCGAGGCCAGCAGAGTTGTGCTCTTTCCCATGTGTGCCATCAGCTTCCTAGCAGCCTCCATGTGAGACAGCTAGAGCTGCTTGGAAAGGTTGGGCTGGAAAGCTTTTTGTTGAAAAACGGAAATTGTTTCCCAATGAAATCTTTTCAACGAAATGTTCTATTTCCTCGTTAACTATAGAAGTGGTTGGAAATATCCATTTAAAAATCTTTCCAATGGAAACCAGATTTCCCTCCCCCCCACCCGCTCCTTCCTATCCTGCATCACCTCCCCTTTCCAAGTAAAAAATATCAGTGGAGAACAAGCATAATTCTTTTGTAAGGTCTTCTGAGGACCACCAAATTTTTCAGTGGTTGTGGATTAATCCTTAAAATAGCCCTCTGCATCCTAGAGCTTGGTTGTTTCAGTTGTTCCCAGTTCCATTAGAAGATACCATGTTTGATTCATTGAGAAAGAGAAAAAACATCCCACGTTATTTTTCAATCGTTACCATCCAAGTCCACTCCCAGTTCTGGTTACACACAAGTTTCTTTAAAGTTTTGCTTGCAATGCAGTGCATCAGTTTCATGCCTCTGATCCCACGTGAATTTGTCTTTATTATTTGTATCACTGTTAATTTGTTCTTAAATGTACTGATTTTTCACCAGTTACACTGGAACCCTCAACATCACTTCAGATGAAGATCTCCAAAACCACCCCGCTAGCTTAACACTCCTTCAAATTGCAGGTTGTTAAAAATACAAACAGATTTGGCTTTATGCACTCACTTCTTTCCCAAATGCATTTTATGCCTAGACTTTCCAACAAGTAAAAGGGCTGTGACATCTCTCTCTCCCTGAACACCCCAGTGAGCCATGTTAAAATTAATCACTTTTTAAGAGGTATACACACACTCCTGAGGATAGGATCATAACTGGATTTTTTTGTTGGCTCAATGGCAAATGCAGAACTGCTCTTATGAGGAGGGGGAAGAAAGAGACACAGTTTTATACTTACTCAGAGGATATGAGAGGTGCCAAGAGCAACATAATAGGAATACAACCTATTATACCACATATGGTCTCACTTATCTGTTATTCATGTAAGAATTCCACATCTTTAGCAAAGAGCAAATAAGAATTTGAGAGCAACGGAACATATATTATACTTGAGGAACTGAAGACTTCACTCTGTTTAAGTGTTGAATATGTTGAATATGGAAATCAGATCTGACACAACCTTCTAGCAGCAGTTATAACAGGATTTAAATGTGAAGCTTTCCTAATGGGCTTTTCTTATTGTTTCTGCTTCTATCACTCCCTTCATGCAGAGAATTTAATAGACTGATGCCCTCTCTGAGAATTTTTTACCAAGGTGGGCAATATCACAGAGTAGACCCCTGCTTAAAAAAACCTGCCTGATTTAAACATCTTCTTGAAAGTCTGTCAATTGCCTTCCAGATTAGCACACTTATTTTCAACTCTGCAGGATCAAAAACCTCTAACAGCACATTCTATACATTTGCCAAAATGGCCTTTAAAGTGAAAAGTGTCTCAAGGAGAGACAGCAAAATCTGGATCCTGCGCCGTTCCCAATCCCCAAACATTCAAACTCTGACCTGTAATAAATTTATCATGACTTTACAGAATACTGGCCACCAGTCAGCTCATGCAAACCATCCATGTGCTAGCTTTAACTTGGAAGAAACAAAAAGCAACATGAGTAAAACCCTGGCAAGTTTGCACATTGAAGAATTTAAGCTTAATCTCAGTTCCTGTTTCCTTTCCACAGGCTCGTGGCTATGTTCAACTGAACCAGTCACAAAAAACAGATTTCTAATGTCCTTCAGGGATGGGCCTGCTGAGAACCTTCTCCCACTCCCCCATGAAGTTCTGGCCATGTAACTCCACAAACAGTTCTATTGAGCTCAAAAGCACTGATTTAAGACCAAGTTGCAATTCAGGATGAACAAGGGTGGTGGCTTCCAGCTCCACACAATCTTGGGAAGATCATTCCTCCCTTTGTGCCATGGAAGCCCAAAGCACTACTTTTGTCTTGTTTGACCAAATTGCTTTCTCAATGCTCTTTAAATATGGGAGACAGCTTGTTTAGTTTCTGTGCTCACTTGGAATTATCACTTGATCTAACAGTACTTCCTACTTAGATACTTAAGGAACTTAACACTTACATTTCATTAAAATTTATTTGTTCATATGTGTGATCTTTTTGCATATTTAAGACTTCTTTTGCTTGTGTTTTATTTCTTTTAAGTAATACAGAGAGTAAAAAACTCATTAATTTAGAAAAGAACTGGAAATAATGGGTGTTTGCAGTCTGCTACTGAAGAAATCCATTTCTAAGTGTCCTGCTGTGACCCATTCCCTTTTAATAGAACAAGTTGCTTTTGGATGGGTGCCTAATACAAACATATTCCTGCACTGAATAAACAAATGAGTAGATAGTTGCTTCCAGATCTTCAATTCTTTATAATCCTAAAGGAATAAAGTGAGCAGAACGTGGTCCAAGAAATACAGGCTGCTCTGATCTTTAGAGCTCTAGTTAATAGAAGCTTATATGCATCCCCAGTTATGGTTGTGTATTTGTTTTCTTGGCATTCATAACTGCTGTAATAATCATTGATCAACACAATAAAGCAACGAAAACTTTCCTTAATATCACTCCCACTTCTTTTTACTTCATCTCTAGAAAAAATACAAGAAGACAAATGAAGCAATTAATGTATTTAAAAATATACACATTTATGTAATATTATTTAGTAAAGGGCTTTTATGCAATGTATGTAGTGGAGTTAATGAGCTCCTGTCTAGTTTTTGGAGCAGGTACAGCCTGCAGGCCACACCACAGCAGAGGTGGGCTGCACCACTCTGCCCAGCCTGAGCTTTCTTCTGAAGAAAATATGCCCCAGGACAGAGAAAAGACCAAGGCCTCTGGGACATTTAAAGAGTCCACAGAGACTGACTGCCTTGGATTGTTTGGATAATTTGAATAAAGGCAGAATAATCCTATGGGGTTGTATTTTTGCTTCACTGAAGTCAACTGTCAAACTCTCACAGCTTCAGAGAAGTTACAATTTCACCTCTGAGCTGCTGGGAGATGATGTGGACCCAGGATATTGAGTGACACCCAGCTCCTGGGTTGCAGACCCTGTTTCCAGCTCTTCCCAGTTTTGTTACCTGTGGCAAGTTTCTTAATGCCTCTACTTCTTCATTTTTAATTGGGATGGCAATAATTAGCTTTTATAAAATCCTTTCAATTTGATGGATGGATAAAGTCATGGAGAACATGATTCTTAACTCATCCTGAGCTTTGAAGCCCTTTGCTGTAGGCCTAACAAACAATCAAACCTGAAACATCTGATTCTTACCTGATGCTATATCCACCGAGGGGTTTGGCGAGGGATTTTCATCTGAATTTGGCAGGGGCTGATAGTGTTGAAATGTTACAGAATGTCTGCATCTAACCAAAAACCTGCAAGACTTCTGATGATATTCCCAGACCAAAAAGAGCTCTTTGGCTTTCTTTGACAGCTCCCAACATTGTAAGTGAAGTTTGTAATCTATGAAAGACCCCTTCATCACTTTGAAAAAAAATCCATTCAGCAAAAGTGCTGTTAAAGCCTCTCCTGTCACCAGCAGAATTGCTTAGGGGAAATATGGTGGCCATAAAACACCACTGAGTTCCTCAGCATCACGTTTGGGTGTTGCATGCTCTCGTGTAACAGGCAGATAAGGACACTTAGAGGGCAAGATCACTGCTAAGAAAGGGAAGGCAATGGAGGCAATCGTTCCAAGGCGATATGGAGAACAAAATTTTCCAGGCAAATTGGGTTTGCCATGGAACCCTGCTTCTTGTGGGGAAAAGCTGTTAAAACACTTTTTAAAATATCTTGCCTCAGTTTAGTTACCAGATGTTTAACATGGAAACAAAACCACACCTACTAACACAGAACTAATGTCAGGGAGCTGAATGGCTCTGAACTAAAGACATGGCTGTACAATTACTCCCTCCTGTACAATTACACCCTCCTCATGCCTTTTTTTAAAGTTCCTTTGTTTAGCCCTTTTATCCCTAGCCAGAATTGACATAATTAATAGGACTGCTGGGCACTAGCCTGGCAGAAGAGATCACAGCTTGAACTTGGCTGGTTTGTTTCTACACAGCTTGGTCTTTGACAATGAAAGATGTGCAAACAAGAAGAAACATTCCTAGTGCAATGTCCAGAAAACTGGTGGGGCTTGACAATATGGCACCTCAGAACATCCCAGACAATCTGTTGTCCTGTGTGCAAATCAATTAAGGTTAGCAGATGCTAAAAAATTTCAGTACGATATGCCAGATCCCATGGAGCCTTTGATTGTGCCCCCAATACTGACCTTAGCATGCTCTTTAATTAAAGCCAGATATAAACTTTAGTTCTTATAATTGTTAGCAACAAAAGCCCTCACTGACTTTGCTATAATGCCCCACAACACTACAAGGAGTCAATAATCTGAGTTGAGAATGATGTAGCCCTTTTGTTATGGTTGCCTATTACAAAAAAAAGTCAAGCCACCTGACTCGGTGAAACAAGTCCTCTTTTAGAGGACAAGTGAAGTGAGAAGTCACTGGCAACAAAGTCCTAGGCCTGGCTGGAAATGGTGGATACAGATATCTGTTTCACCTGCATTTGGAGGTTAGTGAGAATTGGCCTGAACACAGCTCACACTCCCCACATGCAATAACTCAATATCACACAGATGTGCCAGCAGGTGAGACTAATGATTGTCAAGCTACATCCTCTCTGAACTCTGAATGATGATTATTTGTCTACAGCAACTTTCTCAGTGCCTCTATTCTCTGTCTCAGGTATGACAGCAAAACACACCTTTGATAACCTGAGATATTTCAGGTACCTGGCTAAAGTAACTGAGGATCTTTAGCCTGTACTGTAACATCTGTAACTGGATCCAAAAAGCCCTTTAAATGAATATTACTCCATTATTCTTCAGTTCTCTTCTCTTCCTGCCTTTGGAAGACTTTGGGCAGTTTTCCCAATATCCAATGAGTTCATTCTGAATGGAGTTCCAATAGATCCAGAACAGAGGTTTCAAGTAATTTAAATCTGGGGTAGTTGCCCTCCTTAAAGACACAGGAGCTGAAGTTCAGCAAGATTCAAACATCTGTTTGATATACTTTCCACAAGGCTGGGAGCAGGGTCAGTTCATGGTTGTGCTACAATCATCTACAATGAGAAGCTAAGTGGAAAGTGATACTGATTTCTGATGGTATTCTCTGAGCCCCCAAATGAAGGCCATGATAATCTGGTGCCCACTTCAGAAATAGGGTCTCAAATCTATGTCTCCTGCAATCATATACAGCAAAGAGTGAAAACACACAGCAGACATTAAGACAGGGCTCTATTCTTGCACAGGCTCTGTGATACCAGGGCATTTCCTACCCATGATGGCAGTTGCTTCACAAATGCTCAGCAGCAAGAATGAGCAAATGTTGGATAATTTGCTTTGAACTGAAACAGCTTCTTGCTTGGGAGGGATTTCAGTAGCTTCAGAAATAACTAGTCATGTATGAATGGGTCTCAACCTCTCCCTGTATCTTGTTACTATCCTTCAAGAGGATTTCATGCAGCAGAGGAATGGCAGGTCCCTCAAAAGTGTGCCTTGGAAATGAGGAGGGAACTATCACATTCTTACTGCAAGTTTTAGATGTTTCCAAAAGCAACTAGAACAGACAGAATAAAAGGCAAAACATGACACCAAACTAGAGCTACTTCTGTTCTGGTGTCCCTAATTCACTGTATTCTTCACTGGCAAGCAATTATGTGTCTGCAGCCCAAGGGTTGTTCTTTAACTCCCAGGATTGCTGCCATTTTCCATTCTGCCAGCCAAATGAGCACTGTGTGAATTGTGTCTCAGTAAGTGGACTCAATACGTTCTTTTATTCTTCTCTGACCCTGCTGAAATGGTTCTTAAAGCTACCCACCATTTGTTCCCTGTGAGTATTTCATGCTTTGGTTTCTCGTGACTCCTGCAGCTTTCCCTTCTTTCTTCCCTGCAAAGCCAAAGCAAGACTCTTCCCCCCTGCAACCCCACTATCTGTTCCCTACTGAAGATCTTTCCCTTTTGATCACTTCTGTTATTCACATCCACTCAGCCAGCTCTAGAGCAACAGATCTGGGGGCAGTGTGTTCCCTCCCCCTCCACTGCAGAGATCATTGCCTGCCTAATTGAAGGGGATGATGTCATGCTGGCTGCTCTTTTTAAGGAAAATAAAAATACATCCTGTCCCTCTGGATGCTGCTTTTGAAGCAGCTAGCTCAAACCTAGCTGGAATCAAGAAATGGGTTAAAATCCAACAATGTGCTCATACTATACCCAAATCTGTTGCTAAATCTTTTTAAAATTACACAAACCAACCGACCTGCTGTACAAGTCATACTCAGGACCCTGTGGAAATGACCTCACTTGCTTGTCGGGCTGTCACAGGTCAGGCAAGGCACAGAGTCCTGAGTTTGCTTAGTGTCTTTGCCCTGGCTCACCCTCTGTGTGTCCTTCAGCAACGCTGTGCCTTGGCTTAATCATCACTGAACTGAAGACAGGATGTACCTGCCTTACAAGGAGATGAGCTCACCTGCAAAACTCCGACAAAATTGCAGCACCAGCAAGTAAAAAGTAACTTATTAGGGCTGGAAAACACAAATAAGTGTTCGTGAGAAACAGGAGCCAGGTCCTCTGATTCATTATTAAGGGGTAATTTGGTTTAGGCTGATTTAAGCTTGATTTCTTGTTTAATTCACCTGAGTATTTCTACTACAAGGCTTAGAATTTTTTTGTTCTCTCTCTTATCATCTGTTCTGTGGAATCAAAGGAAAATTATCTCAACTAAGAGTATTAAAAAGAATATGCCATCAGAAGACAAAAGACAGGAATGAACATGTATTGTTTCATTTCAGTGAAGCAGAACAAAGCACAAAGTCACTTAACCATTTAATAAAATCACAGAATTCAGATCACATTATTCATTCAGAGCAACTGTTGCTGGTGTGCTTTTTCTTGACTGCTTTACGAAGTAAGAAGTAGGCAAATATTGTCATCTTATTTAATTTAATGGAGTGCCTTGCTTTCCTTGTCCAAGCAGGACAAGTGAAGGCATGGGCTGTGTGCTGCTCACATAAATTTCTTTCTTAACCCCAATGCTATATATTATCTGAGATTTCTGGTCAACACTTTCTGGTCCACGCTTCTAGTACAATTTGTGTCATGAAGAAAGAAAGCCATAAAATACCCAGTGTGAAATCCTCTGTTACATTGTTTTGCTTTACCTCCACTGAAGCTGATGTTTCAAAATAGAGCCAAGCCTTCAGAGACAAACATGGAAAACATGGACCACTACTTCAGGACCAAAAGTCATGGCTATTTGCAGACCCCATTTCAGCTGGACCTCTTGTATCTGAATTCTGAATGTTTCATCAATACTCCCTCAAAAGTGTTGAGATAAGGAAGTAGAGAAGTGAATAGAACCACTCTGCAAACACCAGAACTAGAATTATTACGACTATTGCAGCTAGCACAGATGTGTTAGTGATGCCACTGAAATACTCAGAGAATAAAAAGATGGAAGGAAAAAAGCGACTCTTCAAACTCACAATGCAGCAGAGCCTGGAAAACAATTCCCAGATTCCATTGAGTCACTTCCTAACACCATGTATCCCGAGCAACTCGACCAGTGTTTTATACAACACGGTCAACGTGGATCGGTGCTGCAAGCATCTAGGACTAGAGGTGACTTCATCCACACAAAGCACCTGATCTCATGCGAGCCCCAGGACTCCAGGTGAACAGTCCACGGCACAGCATGTTGAAGTGAAGGAGTTCACAGCTCCCCCCACAGCTGATTTACTAGTGTAGAGATTGAGGGAGAGATAGGGAGAGAGATGGAAAAATACCAGGAGCTAGAAGCTGTCCAGTATTTACTTTGGAATCAAGTTCAACCCATTAACTGTGAAACTGGGCAATGTCTGACATCTTCCTCCACTCAGCTGCTAAAGAGAGAGCGACCAATAAATTAGATACAGTCCAAAGCCTGCCATGGGCTTTGAGGAGTTTACACGTAACTGAGCCTTGACTCTTGCTCACTGGGGACATATCATCTTCTCAGAGAAAAGCAAAGCCACTCTTCCTGAGGGTGGTTACAATATGAATGAACTTTTGTCTCCATTTCAGGTCAGTTTCCCTGCGGCACGTATTAAAAAATGCAGCCTTTCTAACAAAGTGGCCCTTCTGTTCTGCAGGTTATGGGGTACCTGCTTTGGAAATAGCATACTTGTGTAAAATGTGAGTGGTGCAGGTCTGGCATTTCCTGAATAACATCCTTAGGAGAGTTTCCTCACTATCCCTCTCCTCTTATTGGGCTGCTGTTCAGCTATCATTAAAAACAGATATCAAACCAGTAGGAAGCTGCTGCCTTTCTCCATGGCCAACACTGGAGATTTTGCCAGTGCAGCACAGTCCTGCAGAGGTCTTGTAGGTGGTGTGATCTTACTGAGACAATTGGAAGAGCAGCACACAAACATGCTTAGGACCTTGCCCATTTAGAACAGGAAACTGGAGTTGCTTTCAGGTCTTTCCACTTTTCTTAACTCACAAAAGAGGGAGAAAGAAAAGCAGCAGGGGAAAAAGACAACATTTAGCCAAATAATGGGCATTATCTCCCATGTAAAAATAACAAAACAATGGATTTACACATGGAACTAACTGAAATAAAGTATAACTTGCTTCTGACCAAGGAGACAAAAATGCAGTTGTAGCAATAAAGGGTGCAAAGCATTGTCTCACGGGAAAAGAAGGCCAAAAGCCCTGCACTCCACAAGACGTGCCTAAGCTTTCCAGCTCTGGAGGAACAGGACAAGTCATGTGTTCACATTAGGGAGCAGTGTTCAGCACTGTAGCTGTGAAACTGGGTGACACCCATCTTTCTGCCTCACAGCTGTGGAAGACAGACAACCCAACCATTGTCTGCTTAGCATGTCAGAAAAAAAAAGCAAGTATCTTCTCTAGGTGCAGTCTCCTGACCTAGAGCTGTTTGCATCAGATAATAATATGGACAGACCTGGACACCACACTTCTGTAATTATGTTTCCAGAGCTCTTCTATTCTACCCACTCAGCATTTTGCACTTATCAGTGGGATGGGGGGAGGGGGGGGAAATTCTTTATGTTTTTTCTAATTTTGATGCTTTTATGCAAATTTCCTGGAGTGATCAATACCTCTTAGCTTGCTGCAGTGCAGTTTTCTCATCGCGAAATGGCATTACCCAAGCTGGGCCAAACCCAGGTTTAGACATGAAGCAGTATGATTCCAAATGAAAATCCAGATTTCTTCAGCAGAGCATTATCCCCAGAGATTCCTTTTGTTGTTATTTAATCATTAGATTGCAGTAGCAGACAAAATCCTCATGAAACAACCCCAGCGGTACTAAGCACCATACACCAAGCCAAAAAGAAAAAAAAAGAACTTGCCTCCCTCAAGCATCTGCAATTTAATATAAAAAGCAGGTGTGCCATATAAGCAGCCAGGAAGAAGAGGGTAATTGGGGCACAGCATCTCCAAGTGGATTCAAACTGATTTTAAAAACAGAGAACATAAGCCAATGCATCTCCGAAGTGCCTCTGACTCACACATTGCCCAATGGGCACTAACAGGCTGTGAGTGCAAGGCACTGCTACTGTGGGCTCTTCCATCCATCCATCCATCCATCCATCCATCCATCCATCCATCCATCCATCCTTCCTTCCTTCCTTCCTTCCTTCCCCCCCTCCCAGGGCTCACAGCACAACTCAGGGCTGTCCACACACCTCCTGGGAGACACTGCATACTAAGACTATCTTTGCAGAAACCTATATAATAACATAAATATACAGAAATTCATATCAAAGGAAAGGAAAAAACCCAAAGCCCTATGATTTCCTGTTACAGGCCTCAAATCTCTCTGCTCTTTCTATTGGAACAAAAATATGAAAGTTGCCTGAACTTGGCTGTGAAAAAAATCTCAGTGATAGAGTGCTCATGTAAATCAACATGGGTGTCTCAAGTTGAAAGCAAAAATCAGACCAGCAGTAAAAAAGCAATATGAAAAAATATCTCCATTTTTGCCAGACTTGGTTATGATGAATGCTGTAAAGCCAATACAGGAATAACCTGAATTGTTCACATTGACAAGATTACAGTGACACTGACAAGTCGTCCAGCTGTGAACAGGGGGACCATGCCTTGCCTTGGTGACCACTTGCTACAGTCATAACATAGGTGATTTATTGTGTCCTGTGGCACCTTCTGCCAGCCAGTGATCTAAGACAGGCAGTGAACAGCTCTTATTTCTGTTTATTTGTTTTCATCTCAAGTTATTAAAGCTTTGAAACTTTATGATTGTATTAAATGTGAATGCCAATAATAGGAAATACAGAAAATAACACCAGGACCTAGAATGTGCATGAATCCAGCATGTTGGACAAAGATTTCTACAGTTTTGGATCCAAACTAAATATTTCAACATTCCTAATAGTTTAGGTTTCCTATCAACTGTAATTGAATCATTTCAGAGCCTGCTATGAAATAGCTCTGGCAATCTGGAAGCCCCAAGAGCGTCACCATCATAAGATGTACAACAACAGCTAAGGTGAACACAGACAAATGACAGCCAGATCAAAATTTCACTGCCTCCTGGTGGAGAATCAAAACATCTGTTTCTCCTCAGATTGCCATGACTTTGCAGAAGCCATCACTTCCACAAGAGACTGCCGAGAACCTTCTGCCTTCACTGTTTTTCACTGCAATGTTTATTGTTATATAAACTTTCTACATTAATGTACAGACCAGCTTTGATGACAATGGCATTTGGTCCAAACTTTAATTTCCTCCATACTCACTTGAACAAAGAACAGCACAAAGTCCAGACAATTCACTTGAGCAGCAGAAATATGGCATCCAAGTGCTTGTTTTGTCTGACTTCCTCTAGTGACTTCCAGGTGAGCCCTCAGTTCTGTGATCTGTAGCATCATTTGATCAGTGTCATACAGGATATTCAAGTTACTGGAAGATCTCTGGATGAAGATACACTCCTGTCCACAAATAATCTTATTGCAGCAGAGACTTGTGTCACACTTAGGCTGTGGTCCCAGCTCAGCTGATAGATGACAAAAATCCTCAGCCCCTTTCCCCATACCCTCTGTCTGGCATGTCTTTCCACAGTGACTTCAAATGCATGTTTTGCTGACTGAAAGCTGATGAGTGAAGAACGGCCAGAATATTCAGGAAATTACACCTTCCAGACAGGATACTTCCTCACATCATCTTTGTTTATTTCCTTCAGTAAAATCTGCATCTTAGGGTATCTGCACTGTTGACAGGGAAATAATATTCAGGAGGGTTCCTGTGTATTGCTCATTTTCATGCTGAGCATAAATGCCTTACCTGGTAAACCAAATAATTCACTTAATATGAAACAATATAGCTGATAAAGAGGATCCAAGGGAGATGCTGAAAAACAGAATTGGTGAAATATTCTGGCTACTGTAGTAGAAATAATGTACAAGTTTTTGATTAAAGCGTAATTTATTGTCTTCAATGATGTGGGGAAGGGGATGCTAAATTAGTTCCTGGAATGAGAAATCAGCTGCCACCAACATTGTGCTCTCGACATAGAAACAAACCAGCCCATGCTATAATGCCTCTTTCTGCTCAGACAGCATTTGGTGGTTGGGTTTTAGGGGGATGGGTTTGTCATGCAGTCAGAAATGCTTTCATAAAGTGTACTCTCAGTCAGAGGCCACCTCAGGTATGAGGTCCACCATCCTCCACAGCACATGTCTTGTGAGAGAGAAACTGGGGTCAGCCTAAAGGCCTGGTGAGAGCCAACTTACTCCATTTGTTAGGAGCTTCATTAAAGCAACTCCATTAAAGCCCCAAGCTCCCTGGGGTGTTACCCCTCTGCACAGCAAGAAAGAACAGGATCGATCAGGAGGTGTTTTACACCCACTTTGCGTTGGTGAAAATCAATAGACAGCACTGACTGACGCTGCTTCACCAGAGAAGCACTCTGCTTCTTGCCCAAACATAAAAGCGTTTGTAACCCGCCACAGCTGCTTGTGCTTAGCTGCAGCAGCTTTGTGCTGCCAAAACAGCAAAAGCCTGCCAGAGGATATTCAAGAATGACTGTGATCTAAGCCATAATGACTTTACACTTCTTCTTCAGTTCAGTTCTTATTTAAAGGAATAAAACTTTCCCTGGTGTCATATTTAGGTGTGGCCTGCCTGCTGCCTTCTGCCAGGGGTCTGCAGGCTTAGAGTGACTGGGCCACAGAACTGGGCAGAGGGTGTTTTGTGCCTCCCTGCGGCGTGTTGGTGCCCATGCCACAATCACTGCTGCTGGATCTGCCCATCTTCCACCACATTCATGTCCCATCTGTCTTGGTTTGGGAAGACAGGTGTCTGCTAAGGAAGGCCAGAGCCTCCCCTGGAATAAAGAATGTAAACCCCCTCCCTCCGAATTGCTATAAAATTTAAATCAAGGGGCTCTCAGGCAAGAAATATGGGAGCAGGGATAACAGTCTTTTACTAGGGAAACAAACAAACAAAAATAAAATAAACAAATGCAGTAGATTAAAACAACACAGACAGAGTCAGAACTCAACCTGACACCCGGTTGGTCANTTCCACCACATTCATGTCCCATCTTAGCATAAATGGATATGCCCAGGGCTGGTCTCACTTGCCTGACTCAACTCAGTGGCATTGGAGTTCTGGAGCATCTGAGAGTTCTGCATAGATCTAGCAAACACAGCACAAGATCCATGGAAGGGGTTCACCCCTCTAGAGAGACAGCTAGAGGCCAGGTGCTACCCTACAGATCCTCAGATGACACTAAACACATAGTAAGTAACCCTCACTCTCTTGCTGCAAGTGGCAAATATTTTTATTGAAAGCCTGTGAGGATTTTTTGAAAGCACACGTTATTCTGGGGTTATGTTATAGAAAGAAATCAAAGGTCAAAAGAATTCATCAAGCCCAGACAGGAGAAAACACACAATAGTTCATGGGGAGTTTGCCCAGAACCACAGCCCACCTTCTTGACAAAATTTAGAAGAGCATTCCCAGCTGAGAAGACATCTCAGCTGTGCCACCAGTGGAGCAGCCCCAAGGACCGTCTTCCTCCTAGCCCTCTGGTGTGTAGCTTAGGGCCAAGCCAGCTCCAGGGTTACAACATGATCCTGTTCAAGAGCTGATGGAAAGCCAGACAATTGAAATGCAATTGCAGGAGCTGCTGGGTCACTGAGGTCTGCACTGCTCTCCACCAGACCTTGCTGGTTTTGTCCCCACACCAAGCAATGAAGTCAAAATGTGATGAGGGCATGACATGAATCAAGTTGTCATTTTTCAGAATGATGGAAATCCTCTACTCATTTGTGGATGGTGAAAAGACTTCAACACAAATGCTGCCACTGAGCACCAGCAAGAAACCTGCACTGAGAGCAGCAAACTGGCAGTCTTTACAAAGGAGGTCAGGAGCTGCATAGCTGCTCTTAAAAAATGTTTTCTCTAACCATCAAAGTCCCCTCTGCTGTCAAAGCAGCTAGACAGCAGGGAAAACACAGTGGTAAATCACATCCTGAGAATCTCACAGCATAAACTTCCCTTTGATTTTTGTGTATTAAACAATGACTACACAGCTATCTTTTTTTTCCCCATCTTTGCAACAGAAAATACAATACAGGAGGGTAATTTCTTTTCCCTAAAAACACAGACTTAGGGAGAGCTCATTTTAGCATGAGGCTATTATCTGTTTAAGTTTGCATTTCTTTGTTCCTTCTGTGCTGTTTTATTACCTCCTTCTATCAGCTATATTCAATGGCTTCTTAAATTCTGCCTCCAGCCACAAGGAATGTAAGCAAGTATAGCTGATGTAAAATGACATCCATGCCTTCATTCACTGAGCAGTGATTGTCTGCTGAGTACTTGCAGGGAAAGTCTTTCTCTTTTTTTTCTCCCCAATACAAATCCCAAGGCAGCTGAGGTTACACAACTAGTTCATACTTAGTTTAAAATATGTCTCAATTTATACACCATCTGCAGCACTCATCATTAAATGAGACAGCCACAAATGGCAAAACTCACAACAAGGATAAATAATCAAGACTCAAATGAGCACTCTAGTTTGAGGCAAGAATCTACATTGATCAAAATGCTCAAATTGGTGCCAGCTCAATGAATGGGACAATCACATCACAAACCACTTGTCTGGGGCACACGGCCCACTTTCCAAAGTCACGGATACGTTTTCTGGCTCAGGAAATTCCTGACCTGCAAATCATTAGAGAGTAGAAGAAGCATCATTAGATGCTTGCCCTTTTCTTTACTCTTCCTGAGGCATCTGCTTTAGCATCATTGCCAGAGAGCAGATGTGGAGGTAGGAGGGCTTCTGACCTGACCCGCGATATATGAGGATCGCTGTGGTCTCAGGCACAAATCCATGGGACTGGGAGCAGGATATGGATGTGCTACGGAAAGCAAGAGGCAGAGGGCAGTTCAATGGAAGTCCTCACCTTCCCTCACAGAAGCCTTTGTGTCCACATTACCGTGAATTACTTCAGTTACATTCCTACTCATGCAGGAAGAAATATGTTGGGAAGACTTGTTATTGGAAAAAAAAAAAAAAAGGCAAATCAAAGAACTTTAGATTCCTCATTTAAATCTGGACATGACCAAGTCAGAGGCTGCCATGGTATTGTTCACAGAATAAAGCACTCCCAACAATGTCTAAATGCATTACAGAAGTCAGCCATGAGTGATACCCTTGAAAAGAAATGCTGGACTCATAGAAATTGAAGCCTTCATCTTTGAGAGCATATAAACCCACACGCATCTATATCCCATGATGAAAATTACAGGACAAGTGGCATTTATTTGTTTGCATAGTGAAGACCAGGCAATGTGAGTCTCCTAAGATTTCCACCAAAGTATGTTGATTGCCTTCGGGATTTAGACTTGCAGAGGGTTTTATGATTGCATTTCAAGGCACATTATATGCTCTGGAGAGGCACTATAGTTTTTTTTCTTTTTTTTTTTTTTTTTAAGGCCCCAGGAGGATTCCTATATTTTTGAAATTAGAGATGGAAGGATTTCTCTTTCCCTCTGATGAAACCCCCACCAGAAAAGGACTCACTTCTAAAGTGTACTGCCAAGGACTTGCCTAGTCTGGAATGACAAAATTTGTATCTGGAGGCAACTCTAAAATTTTAAGGGTCTCACGTTATAGACCAGTCATCAACATGACTGGTCCTGTCATCAGCTTTTGCTTATTAATCCTACATTTTTAAACTCTCATCCTTCCTCATTATTCTAGGAAAATTGCTGAACTTCAGAAATATTTGTAGAAGGAGGCACTATGGTAAAGCTGGACAGACTTATGCTCAGTGGTACCTTATTTTCTAAATAAATTCCTATTGAGGTCATTAGGGATCTCTGCAGAGTAAAATCAGCAGGCTTTGTCCCTCAGAGCTCTCATGCAAGAGGAATAAATCAGAAAGCAGTGAAGCAGAATCTCTTCTTGTACCATTGTCTGCTTTTTTTCTTGTTATTATTTTCTTTGAAATCTCTCACACTTGATTAAAGGAATTTCTCCTCAGTTTTCTCTTCTGTTTTTATTAAGCTTTTAGATAAAAAGCCTTTGCACGGCAGGAAGAAGAGCAACAATTTGCCAACTCAAGCTGCATTTACCATCTGGTACACAAGAACTTAGCAGACTGCCTGTTCCATCAATGCAATAATATTGTGTTGCTTTAAATGACCCCATGCTCTGATTTGAAGATAAGAAAGTTGGACTCAAGATGACTGATAGGGACATTCACCTCCTGTAATAACCTGCATTTCCTCAGCTGCTGTCACCAATTACCACAGCACTGATCACAGACTGATAACAAAAGATTGTTACAATTTCAGAAAAACAGCTTTCTCTGCTTTTTCCTTTTTGTGCTTGTTTTTGTTTTTGTTTTGTTTTGTTTTTTGTTTTTTTGGTTTTTTGTTTTTTTTGTTTTTGTTTTTTTTGGGTGTAGATGGCTGCAGTGTCAGATGCAGGCAAGCTGCTCAGAGTGAGACCACACAGTCCCATTTTCCCAGAGAAGGGAGAGCAGAGCAGGGCCCCGGTCACATCACTAAAGCCACAATTTCTGAAGGAACCAGCATTTTTGAGGGACAAGTGTTAGACACCTTAAGTAAGTCTTATTTCCCAAAGGAAATTATTCAACATACTTCAAGAAATGACAGTGGGATGTTTGAAACCTGGCTGGTCAATGATTGCCTCTGACATTAGACCGCCACAGCTGTGCAGCGAGTGAAATAAAGCACAGATTTCCTAGGAAGAGCACTACAGTCAGAAAACCTTAGAACTAAATTAAAGGAGCACAGCTTCTCACCCTCTTGATGTCCAGATGGGGGATTTAATCAGCAGTGGCAAAGAGGAAAACTCAGTGATAACACACATAATTCCTGTACCTGGCACTCTTTCCTGCCCGTGTGCCACTGCTTTTGCCTCCAGTGGTTTGTTTTTACTGGAAGCCACTGCTTTCTCCTCTTCCAACTCCACACTTACTCATCAGCTTTTGCTGCAGTGAACAAGGAGTGTATTGCACACTGTGGTGTATTCAAAAATCAGCTTCTAATTTCAGGGACAAGGATGAAAAATTCAACGTGGAGGAACTGTTATTTTTATGCATAAGCCCTGTCCCTACTATATCACCTACTACTGTATCACCTGGCACCAGGTGATAACACTGACAGCCACCAGCCACTGGCTACTGACCCTCCCCACAGTCAGTGGGAGCCCAAATAATGAAAACACAGCATTTAGGGCTCAGGCAGAAAGACAGTAACAGAATGTTCCCTGCAAAGTAAGACTTGGATTTGCTGCAGTTGTACACTGAAGTGTCATCCTTTAATAGATAGAGGAAACATGGGAATAATCAGACAATCTTAATTTTTGGAGACTAAAAAAAGCCTGTTAAGCCTTACCCCCTGCCAGGGCACATAACAAGTAAAACTCCCTATCTCAGTTTCTGCATTTACCAAATGAGAGAAGAGACAAGAAAGGTGGGCTGCTTCCTAGGTTTTCACAGCTCCCATCACATGACGGTGAAGGAAGGAATACAGCAGGGGAATAAGAGGCAATCAACATCAGCCATCCCCAGCCAAAACATTTCTGTGGAATATTGGCATGCCCCTTACAAAGCATGAAACATACATTAACCAGCCATATTTTTGGCAAATGATAAGGAGGAATGATAAGGATTGTATGTCAAGGACACTTTTATACCCAGCTGTTACGATAATCCCTTCCACTATAATATGTTTACTAAAAAATGTAATAAGTAAAACCAAAAAGGAAGGAAGGATGCTGTCTGTAAGCAGGAGTAATGAATTTCGAGCCAGGTATTAAATCTTGGCTCACATCCACAGGATAACCAACTTCACAAGCATCTATGTGATGAAGCAAGGGAGCCCACAATATAAGGGAGGTGTTCACAATACACCCATTGATGACAACAAAGATAAGATTTGCAAGAAGAATCTGCACAGATTTGCTATGAAAATAGCCACAAGTAGAATGTGGTCCAGGAAGGCTCTGGAGAAGGAACTCTCCAGCAACAACGGCAGCAAACCAGTTGAAATATCACAGCTTTTAAATATTGCATAACAAATTGTTATGTAATTCCTACTAGAGTTTCTAAATATTATGAGTTATTGTGCCATGTATCTTTTATAATGTCAATGTTTTAATTAAAATGGGATATTATTTATGACTCAGAGGAGTCTGCAGCTTTTTATAATGACTTCTCAGGATTCAGCCACTGCCCTACTGGTCAGGAGAGACAGTGCAGACCCATGGAAGGAGTTGTACTCCCAGAGCAGAGCTGATCTAACTGACCACTCTCAAAGAGGGCTGCAGCTTTCTTAGCTCTCCTGTCTGGGAAAGGGATGTAATATCCTCTTATTACTCTCTCTCTCTCTCTCTCTCAAATATATGAAGGAAATAACTCCAATACTGACCTTGACTTAAAGGCCTGGAAGAAGGTTTTTTACAGTTATTTGAAAAGGTGCCACAGACTTCATTCTGCTTTGTACCAGTTCCTAACAGAACTGAAAAACCGATCATACTATAGCAAAAATGCAGGGCAAACATATATTAAAATACTTCATTTAACTATTACTGCTCCTGTTAGAAATGCCAGGACTAGCTGGGATCCTTATCATCTAAATCCTTCCACCTTGAAGATTGCCTGAATAGTGCAACACCCCAAAGTTATTAAAATTCCTTTGTTCATAGCCTTGTTTCTATGAAATGGTTATTAGAGAAGTGGGAGAAAGAGATGTTGCTCACTTTTCCAGAACAGGAACTTATTCAGAAGAGAAATTCATATTATTATCTCCCATTTTTCTCTAGTGTGTTTACTGATGTTCTGCCCACAGGAGAAGCCAACCTTTCTTGATGAAAGAGAAAGCTGTTTGGAAACAAAAAAAGCAGATCAAAGAGGAGAGCAACTCAGTGATGGAGGATGTCAGCTAGAGGAGGGGGTGAAAGCTAATGTACTGCTGATTGAAGAAGCCACTTTCGTTCATCTCCACGTGCACAAGATAAAAAGCAGAACTCACTTTCCACATATCTGTTCATTTTATAAATTGTACAAAGTGGAAATTTTTCAGCCCACCTATTCAAGTATCTTCATCTATGAGACATGCATTAACCTGTACAACAGAAAAGGCATCACATGAGAGAGCAGGAATGGATTTGGCTGGAAAAAGGGATGGTTCGAACCCCTCAGCATCACAGACACCAATTTTGAGGCTACAGCTCAAAATAATACAGGATTCTTTGTAAATTGTTGTTCTTGAACCCCAAAAGTTCTCACAGCTGTATTTGCTGGCCTCTTCACCAAGAGACCCTCTGAATAGTTTCATGAGTCCATGCCTTGTTCCTAATCTCACATCTGAACTCAACCTCAGTGCAGAGGCACTTCCCAGTTTCAAACATCCCTGGAAACCTCCCTTTGCCAGACTTCTTCAGGGAACCTAGCTGAGCTGCATTTAAGAACACACATATATTTCTTCCTATCCTTTCCAAGGCGCTCTCAAAGCTCCACAGAGCAGGGCCATTTTATTTATAATAAACCAGGCACCTGGCAGGACATTCTGAGCACTTCAATAAAAGATGAAGAATGAGGCAATGTTGTTTATGCTCAATGTCTCTGTCCCACTTGGCTTAGCCATTCAGTATCTTAGGTTAATTACTGATAGGTCCACTAAAGCTAAGTACCAGTCACACACCATTGGCTTTTAGAGCTCCAAATGCGGATTTTGGATACGGATCTGGATCAACTCATTGCAGTTGGCTGCACAGCATCACTTCATCCACCACTGAGCAGCAAAGGGAGAAGAAATGAAAATATAGGTGCAGATGTGAATTTTGACCCTCCCCCAGATTCTTCTAAAACCTCCTGGAAACAGAGAGATCAGACCATAAAGTTGCTGGTTTGCTTATTTTGGTGTTCA
This sequence comes from Urocynchramus pylzowi, assembly GCA_013397555.1. Lineage (NCBI taxonomy): Eukaryota > Metazoa > Chordata > Aves > Passeriformes > Fringillidae > Urocynchramus > Urocynchramus pylzowi. The sequence continues at coordinate 123,494 of VZRH01006721.1, read as the reverse complement.
CAGTCACTATACCAAACAAAGCCTGCTGGAAACCTGGCAAGGAGAATCTTTCTGCAGATTATGCTCCTAAACTGGAGGCTGCCACAGCTTGATCACAATTATCAGACTCAATCATGTAACTGAAACTAATTCTTTTCCCTTGAACTGCCAAGACCTTGTAACACAAACCCTCCTGATTGTAACGTTTGGATAGACCTCCCAACACAAAAGTTTGCAAAGCTGACCAAGAGATTTATAAAGATTGGGGTCACAAATTCTAAATTAAATGCAGGAGAACAAGATGTATCACACTTAGGGTTCTTCTGTGTTCACATTCAGTGGCAGAGTCAGCTAAATTCATATATCGTCACTTGACGTAAGCTGTACTAGTCATCACCTCATCATTACAAACAGGTAATTACTGGTGTACAGGTGCACGTGCAGCCACCTACAATGAGCAGGGATGCCAAAATGAAATGGACTGCATGAGTAACCAACCCTAAATCCACGCTACCTACATTAGCTAGGAGTAAAATTGCCCTGTCTTCTTAGTAACATCCATTGAGATTTGACACAGGACAGTTCCTGGTTATGCAACCCTTCTACTCAGCGCTGCTACTGAAATATTATTTCACATCATTCACTCCTGCTATGTGGCCTGGAAATAATTGTCTGGAAGAGGCTGGATTAATATTTTTTTTTCCAAAGGAGAGAGCACTTCTTTTAAAAGAGTGGTAGCACTAACTTTAGCCTATGTATAAAAGAGGGTTATATAAAAGTCAGTATTGGTGTATGTGTTTTCAAGCAATGGTCTTCAGACTTCTTTGGGATTCACGTGGTCCCCCATGGACCTGCTGTGAATCTAAACAAGAGTGGTGTTGCACTATTGCAATGCATGATGTGGCACAAAGGGAGGCACTGAAACAACTTCTGCAACAGCCAGAGAGAGAGGGGGCAAAGGAGAAGGACATTGTAATACCTGCTTAGCCTTCTAAAAAAACAGGCATTCTCCTCAGGGGCATTCTGACTTATGCTAGCTATTAAGCTTAATATAGCAGATTCCAGCTATCCCAACCTGGGATTTATGGGAGATTGTTTTATGAGGCAGAGTAAAACTTCATCTTTGGCTCACGCAATTATAAAGCAACATATTGATTAGTAGGGAAGAATGAATAACCCAGGGAAATCTTAATAGTTCTGTAACCTCCAGTTCTTGACTTTCTACCCTTCTCCTACCTTGCATAGCAAAAGCAATTAGCCTCATGCTTATCTCTGTTTCATACTCACCTGAGGACAGGAGGCTTGGACAGATAGGGAATATCTAACCCAGAGCCAGTTTTCACCAGAACACTCACTAGAAGCTTTTTGTAGCAAACTCTTGCAGTCAAGAGTACTTTGCAGCGTGTCAGCCTGTTCCTGGTGAGGTTAAGCTCTGCCCCAAGGTACACAGCAGCATGGACGGTGCCACCATTGAATTCCACGCTCCCAGTGGAGACAAGCCCAGCATTACAACCTGGGTTAGGGGGGACTGGAGGAGAGGGCTATGCTGCAGGTTGCAGAGCTTGTCACTGAGGGATGTGGAAGTCCCGTGTGTGTGGATTGTGAAACCAATACTATTCTATTTGCCATCTGTATGGCAGTTGTGTTCTCTTAGGTGGGCAGTTTTCCTTATCTCTTCCACAAGCACTCCTCCCTCCAGGGAGACATCTGCTGATAACAGGCTATTGAATGTCAAAGCATGACTGATAAGAACTTTAACATCCCATTGTGAGATGCTCCGGCCAGAGGGAGGAGCCAAGCATTCCTACACAGATATAGCTGGGAGTCTGGAGAGACAGGACAGCTCTTGCTGGGTTTCGCTCAAAAAGAGAGCTAGCCCTTTTCAACTGGAAAGACGATCTTCACCTTTCCTTCTACAAAATTTCCTACTCCAACAGAACCACACCTGAAGACTGAGTCCAGGAAGACTGCAGCCACAATTCCAATTGGACTGAGACTACACCCTGACCAACTGGGTGTCAGGTTGAGTTCTGACTCTGTGTTGTTTTAATCTACTGCATTTGTTTATTTTATATTTGTATATTTTTTACTTCCCTAGTAAAGGACTGTTATCCCTGCTCCCATATTTTCTGCCTGAGATCCCCTGGCTTTAAATTTTATAGCAATTTGGAGGGAAGGGGTTTACATTCTCTATTCCAGGGGAGGCTCTGGCCTTCCTTAACAGACACCTGTCTTCCCAAACCAAGACACCATGGAAGAGGGCTCCTCATCTGGCAGCCATACTTCAAATCCCACATACACACTGAAAACTATTCCCAACAGGACTGTACTCTCTACCCTGCAAATTCTCAGACGAGCCACTGCACGAAATCACAGAATTATCCCCATCTCCTTGTACCACTTTGTTCCACCTGCTCCTGATGCTTTGAACAGTTCCCTTGACATCCGAAGGAAAGGGAAAGCTGGAGAGTAACAGCAGCAGGAAGATCAGGAAGGCAAACCCCAGTGTGACCTTTCACTCCCAGCCAGCCAAGAAGCTGCTTCTACTCCAGAGGGGACACCTACAGCACAGGCTGTCCTGCCCTACCCCAAGTGGGACATGCAGGCAGAGCAGCAGAGAAGTGAGGGGGTGATCCCCTGCTGTGACCCGAGCCCACTTTCATTCACAGACCAGCGCATGGCATCACCCCTTTAGAATTCCCACTGCTGTGATCCCTCCCGCTGCGCACCGTTGGATCAGATTAACCGGCAGCGGCCCTGCTCGCCACTGAATGCCAGCATTAACTGGAACACAATAGGAGCACAGGCCTAAGCCCGTTTTTTTTTGCAGATAGCAAACCTGTCAGCGGAGCAGGAGTGTTGATGTCATCTTCTGACTCAGTGACAGTGCCTGTTCCGGGGGTCACCCAGCATTCCAACACCATCAGCATCCCCTCTCCAAATCTCATCTATTATTTGCTCATTGTGGTTAGATTTTGCCTGGAGGAAGAAAGGAGTGACAGGCTGACATCACCTGCTTATTAATAGATGGGTAGAGAAGAATGATCTCCTATAAAGGCTTGGGTGAGGATGTTCTCTCAGGGTGTGCTCGGAAGGATGGCGTGTTCAGGAGCAGTACAAGTTGGCAACCTTTTAAGGGAAGCAGCTGTCTGCCCAGTGGCTGCTTCTGAACCCTTGAACTTCAACTTGCTGGTCCTTCAAGGGCATGGCCAACCCCTCACTGGAAAAAACAGTGCTGGGGACAACTGGCAGCAGACAGGGTCCTGTATGGAGCAAAGTCATTTGTCTTTGCAAAGGAAAATAACAAGGCACTTCAGGGACAAGCTGAGACTGTGGCCCTACAGAGCCATGGCTCCCACCATGGATCCCACAGCCATCAGTGACACCAGGCAAGGGATCAGCTAGAAGCTCCCCATGCAGCCCTCGCTGCCAAGTGATCTCAGCCTCTGGACTGAGGCCTGCAGCTGGATGCAAGTTGCAGTGGGTAAAAAATGTGAAATATCTCATTCAATCAGTAAATCTCCCCCCTCTGCCTGCATGTTTTCTGGTAACAAACAGTTAGAAAGGTTATCAAAGGCATTTGTTATTGAAAACTGTTTGTGTTAGAAAAAACTTCAGACCCTTGGGAAAGAATTCTTTATTGCAGTTAGGAATGATAACGCCAGGTCATGTGGGATGGGGTTTTTTGGGATGTTTAAGGAGTTGTGTGAGACTCTTGGCATTATGCTTCCACAGCAAGATCACAGGACTGCAAGTTTAAAATTCATTTCTCCTGGGTCAACTGCTACATTAACTTCAAATGCATCTTTCCAGGAGACTTTCTGTCAAGGAGGCTGCTAACAGAAAGTAAACTTGAAATAAATGGAATCCAAGCAAATTCATTACAAAATATAAATACACATTCTTACTTTTTTTGTTTCTCCCGGGCTGATGGGAGGAGCTGTCAAACATGTTTGAGTTAGTCAAAACAGAGACATTAATACCTACTCATATTTCTAAGCCTTCTTTCACATAACTCCTACATTTACCCACTTCCAAGCCATTTACCCACTCCCAAGCCTCCTACATTTACCCAATCCATGCCATGAAGACTCCAGCACAGAGTCTCCTCTCAGCAGCAGCACTGCAAAATGAGAGATTTGTTTGTTTCTCTCAGAAAAGGCAGATTATTTTGGTATTCCCTCTCATGTGAACAGATCAATTTACCCACTGTTGGCTGCACCTACCATCCCTCATAAATTACCAAGAGAAAAATTAAGCAGAGGGGAAAGGCAGCCTGAACCTTACAATTCAGAGGTAAAGGTTTTCCTGGCTAGATAGCACTGATGCTTCCCAGGATCTGCTGGCAGCCCTAATACAGACAGAGGAGCTCTTTTAGGATGAGCAAACACTCTAAAGCACAGCACTAAAACCTGAGGCACTCAGCAGCACCAAAATGGCAGATTTTCAGCCTCATTCTGAAAGCACCACCATTTGAGTGGTTTAGTGAGGAGGAACACTGTTAATAAGGAAAGGGCTTTCTTTTCAGTGCTCTTCTTCTTTTTCAGATGAATGGTAACTGCTGAGGAAGAAAGTGCAGCATGTCCATGTTGCCTCCCCCCCAGTACTGACTACAAACACGAGAACTCACCAGAAGTCACTGCTGCAGTGACTTGTGCAGTGACATGAGTGTCCTGCTCCACATTCTTCTTGGGTATTCATGCTGGCAAGCCTGCCACTGCCTCTGGCTGCAGGTCTGCCTCACAATTCAAAACACTGAAGTCTTATAGAACATCATTTTCTTTTTGCTGTCTGATTAATTTGCTTGCTTTCATCTATTTTCAAATAAACTCTTAGCATCCTCCCTGGGATTTCTATCAGCCAGTGCAGGAGGGAGGATGCCTCTTCCCAATGCAACATGCTCTGACCTTCACAGCACTGCCATGCCAGGAGAGCTGGGCCATGCCCTTGCTTTGGGAGCACAGAATTGCAAGAAGTGACAGTGCCACCCAACAGATCTGTCATCCTTCCTGCAGGCTCCACTCACGCCTTGTGCAGTGGAGGAGGACAAGAGCCTCACTAGATCACGCTGTACCCAAAAAGGAAAGAAAGTTCTCTCTCTCCATTGCAGAGGGACTTTTTACACCCCAAAAAAATGAGAACTGGTTCTTTCCTCCTTGGTCCACATGCCAACAAATCTCTTTTCTCAGTCATAAAATCATGACAGCATTTCAGCTATAGTGTTTATGTATGAGCTGCAGTGAAAAAGAATCAAAAGTTAGCAACCAGGGGGGAACAGGTTTGCATGGACATACCTGTACATCAAGTATGCCAAAAATGCACATTCTTCTCTATCATCCTTCCTCCTGCTGTAACTTGCACACAAGCTTGGAAATGCTTGAGGTCAGCATTCCATGCCACAAGATGGAACAGGATCTAAGTGACCAGGTTCTCCTCACATTCTCCATTGTTTACAGCCTAATGAGGGAGAGTGGAAACCCAGGAGGAAAACACAACAAATGGTCACTGTTACTATTGGTACACCACGTTCCTTACAAAGTTACCAGCATTTTATGAAACCCAAGTTCAGAGTGAACAGTAAAGAAAATAGCAAAGTAAGTTTTTTACACCTTTTTCATACTACTGAGATAATACAGTCTACCCCACACTGGTAGCATCTGAGGGTGACAGAGATTCAGATTTGCAGACTTTGGGGACTTTGCATCTGAAAATCACATTCAGATCTGAGCCAAGGCCAAATCCAGAAAATCAATCTGATTCAGATTCCAGTGATAAAATCTCTGCCCTTTGCTTTCTTGTGAATTTTTAAAGGGTGTGAAGCCTACATAAAATGTACCTGGCTTTCACAGCTTTCTTTTTGAAGTTTGATAAGTTTTATTCCAATTCAAAAGAAACACAGTGAGTGATAAGCTGTCTGTTGCTTTCCCTTTTCCTCAAGAATGACTTGATTTGAATTCAGTAGTAGATACAGTAACCACTATTTCGTGGACAACCCCTGTAACTCATTGAAACTCCTGACCTGAACTTTGCAGCTCATCTCTTACAACAGCTGATACCTAAGCCCAGGGTCTGAACACCTCTTGTTATGGAGAATTTGGATCAAGAATTATACTCAGACTTTACTGTCCAGACCCACCTTTTATAAATATTATTCAGTTTGAAAATCAGCATATTGTCCTATTCAGTGGTGGTACTGCTGTGCTGTAAGATCAGTGATCTTCCTGAAGGTTTTGGTACCTGGATATGTGGAAGAAGTAAGCCCTCTTAACTGGAGACAAGCTTGGGCAGACAAAAGGGAAGGCAAAAACATTTCTTCTGAATTACTGTCCTTCAGAATCCCAGTGTGGCCAGCTGTGTTTCCCATTCCACATTCACTTAGCAATGGACTCCACTGCTCATCACATCTCCATATCACTGTTCTGTGATGATGGGAGCATCCTATCAGAGTGTAGTAAAAAGCCCAAAGCTGTGTCAGTAGCCACAGCAAACCATTCTTCTGCTGTTACCAAGGATGGGGAGGCTATAAAATTCAGATCTAGATTTGAATTGTGAATATTAAGGAACTCCTGCCTAACTCCCAAGTCACATGTCTCATCTAATGGGTGTATTACTGCTTTACAAGTGAGTTGTCCTCATGAAATGTGCCATCAAATAGGCACCAAGCTAGGCCATTCCTATTTGCTGTGCCCAGGAACTGTTTGCACAATACCTCATACACAAACATTTATTCAAAGGAGCTTTGAAATTGGCTAGAGGCCAAATGTTTGCAGATGGGTTTTATAAGACAGGGTAGCTCAGTGCCTGGCTGGACACAGTTCTGCCCACAAATACAGCCTCCTTGGGATTCCAGTTCTGCATCTAAGAGTACAAAATGTCACACACCAGAAGAAAAAGATGCACTGACAAATGTGCTCAGAACCACCCCTGCCTCTCAGTGAACCTGCTCCCCCCACCCATTTCCCAGCTTACTTATTACTAAGGTGTTTTATTTTTAAGGAAAATATGAAATTGTCAAATATAAATTTCCATTTACTTGGCATATTGCCTCTGAAAAACAAAGATCTAAGGTGCATATTCAACAGAATCTAAACTGAGAATTAAATTGGATGTAGAGCTCAGTCTGGTCCTGCAAAGCAACACTCCATTTGCCTGCAGGATTTTCTATTTCTGTGCTGCTCAGGATAACAACAGATGGGACCCCTAATTCAAAGGACAATCTCGAGGCTAGAGACAACAAAACTGGACCAGAATGTAAAAAGCAACATTGTTGCAGATGTGGGGAGAAAATGTGTATTTTCAGCTGAGGGGAAAAAAAAAAAAAAAAAAAGAAAAGGATGGAGTGCAGACAGTAGGGGAGGGTACTCTGGATTGCTAAAAACATCTCAAGATCTCACTGTATTTGTCTCCCTCAAAACCCATGCCACTGGTTTCACTGAGGAAGCCCAAATTAACTAGGAAGGCAAAAGAGGAATCTTATCTACAAGACCGGAATTCTGTATGAAAATTTGCCACCAGCTCAGAGAAAGAAACTTTCATTCTGTGCTACCAGAAGGGCTGGTTGGGTATTTTCTTCCAGTGCCTTCTGAACAAAAATGCTCTTGGTTTTTTATTATATTATTATTTTAACCAGAAAACCAAAATGAAAGCTTTTGTTCCAGGTCTTGTTGACCAAATTGAAACATTTCAGCTGACCTATTTGAGAACATTTCTTTTTAGGTCAATTTTTTATTAATCTCTGTCTGCCTCAGACACCACACTGCCTTAGAAAAGTGATGTCTCATGTTCTTCCATTCTTTTTTCCTTTACCTCTTCCTTTCCCTACATTCTCTGCTTGGATTTAATCTGAGAAGATGCAGTAGGATGTCATCCCCACTGAAGCATTGCTGTGTACCATGGAGATGAATCCAGCCACAAATTAGAAGGGAAGCCTGAGGCGCAACGATTGATCCAGCGGATGTGGTCAAATCAAGCTGAAACAAAATGCTTTGACTTTCAGAATGAACTGTTTGGAACATGGGATAAATTAATGATAAATTTCAGTATCCACTTTTTGTCGAGCCATTAGACCAAAAGCAACTACTGAAACATCCATTTTCCACAGGACTTGAATTCTAGCTAATGAAAAAACTGTGCGTGACCATCCCAGTGACCTGCCATCCAAGACCTCCCGGCTGCTTCTCCACCACTTGCCCTGGCTGGCTGCAATGCACTCTCCTACTGCTTTAGCTGCTCTGCTCAAGCCTGCCTTGGATTTGGGACTGGGGAAAAGCAGTGCTCTGGCCAAGCAGGAAGCTTCTCTGAGCACTGCTTGTTGTTCCCACACCAAGACAGCCTGGAGCAAACTGCCCATTCCCCCTCCAGCACAGCTGAGCAGTTTGTGGCTAAAACACCTTTTAGGTCCTGGCACTGGATTTCCTCAGAGCTATCTCACAAGCTCAGCCTCACCATGTCTGTCCAGAAGGTGCAGGGGCTTCACAGGGCAGCACCTGCACACTGGAAGGGATAGACCCATAGGAGTGCAGTGATCCATCTACAGCTAACACAGCACAGCACAGCCAGCATGCAGAGTGCCAGGCCAGCTCTGGGAGCTGCTCACTTGGAGGGGGATGCACATCCTGGGACAGGGCCAGCCCGTCCTGCCAATTCTGTCAACAAAACAGCCACAGGCAGCTGGCAGCCAGGAAGGCACAATCCAGTATGCAGACTGGGGCAATTCCAGTGCAGAGCCAGGGATTCAGCGCTGTACTGGCAAAGCCTCCAAGTTCACCTGAGCAGGATGAGAGCAACGCCAAGGGGTCATGAAGGCAGAAGGATTTCTGCCATGAAAGTGCTGAGGAACATGGCCAGCAGCAGGGCAGCAGTCAACATCATGCCTCACAGCTGCTGTGCTCTCCTGCAGCCATTTTAATCTGGGCAGGCCAAAAGAACCAGCAACACTCATGACATTAGTGTCATCCTAAAACTCGTCCTTCTGTAAGTTTAGTAGCTCTGCCACACGCTTCCAACATGGCCTTACAAGCAACAGTAAGAAGCAGCACTTTTCTAATACTATAAGCTTATCCACCTTCTCCAGCACTCAAAATTCTCTTCAAGTCCATTCCTCGATTCCCCATCTGTATGCTTCTGTCAGCTCTGGACACTACTTAGGGAAGGGAAGGAATGTCTCTCAGTAATGTCAGGAAAAGGATTATCACAGTGATGTAAGCACTCCTTAGAATTCTGGTTCTGTATATTTTCACTGTATGAATATTTGCTTATACAGCATCTATTCAGCTGCAAATTAGCAGAGAAGCAAGATGCCCCAAGAGTTGTATTAAAGGGTTTTTTCTTTTCATGACTAACTTGGATCTGTTCCTTCGCTGCTTATAGATGTGTTTCACGTTCACGCTATAAGCACAATAATCTCATGTTAACAAAAGACAGCTGCCACCTGGACTTTTTTACTTCAAAGTGCATACAAGCTATACCTAAAACTAAGTCCTGTGCAATCAGAGTGACAGTCAAAATATTACTTACATATTTTGATGTCCCCTAACCACAGTGAAATGCCCATCGAGCAGCTCCCTCCCGCACACCACGGACTGGTGACCACAGCAAGTTTGCAGCACCCTCTGGAGGTGAATCCTGGGCTTCTGGGGGGGAAGGAAACCATCAGCACTGCTCTTGCAGGATTTTTGGAAGGTTTTTAGGGAATGCAATGCATAGCATGAGGAGCTGCTGATGTCTGGGCTCCCACTGGCATTTGCAGCCAACAGGATGTGTGGGCAGCACTGGTTTCTCGTAAGCATAGGCAATAGAATGAAGAAATCCACACAGAGATTCCTCTGCTTGTCTGTAACTCACTCTTCAACCCTTACACACGTGCAGTTCAGTAGTTAGAAGCACAGAATTTGGACCTCCAGCTGAAATTCTGAGCTGTGTAATCAGGACAAACATGCAGGAGAAAACCTTTGAAAAATCAGGAGCCCTCTGGAATCAGCACCACACTATGCTGCTCATCCTCACTGTATATTTCATCCACATTGTAATGAAATTTCTACATGAGATCATTATCTTTGTTCCATTTTCCATTTTTAAGGAAAATTTTGATTTCTAGGTACTGTGTGGACTGGAGGAAGAGCACTAAAATGTTAGGAAAAATACAAAACCCTTCCTATAGGATCCTTTTTTCATCTTATAGTGGTTTGGCCCAGAAAAAATCTCAATAAAAGCACCAGAGCTGTTTCATCTCAGACTTGGAATATTTCAAAATACTTCCAGCCTGGATAGCATCCCTAACCCTCATAAATAAAAGGAATAAGAAAGAGAGTAAAGCATATTTTAGATACCACTGAAATTTCCTAAGGATATCTGCCAGCATTCCAAATTAAAAACCTTTCAAGTCTAGAAGGAAACGTAACTAAAACCAAGGATAATGGGAACAAAAGTAGTTCAAAAGCTGGTATTATTTTGATTCTTCTCTCTGGCTAAGAGAGCATCGCAAGCAGAATGCCTGATCCCTCCCTCCTTGGAATTTCAGATGAGAGATCCTGCAGTTTGCAACCTCAGATCAGCCCCATTACTATAGATGAACACTTCATTGTAAGTAGAAAAGTGACCTTTTGCCAGGAGCATCATGTTTCTGGAGTTTGGAGCTAAAGCTGGGAATTGTCTTTTTTTTTATTAGAATTACAGTCTTTGGAAAATTGTATGAGAAAACCTCATATATAACCTCTGTTTTTTCTCTGATACCTCCATGGCTTATGAAATATAATTCCTAGCTTACTATACACACCATATTTTCCTAATTGCCATCAGACAAGTAGATAAATGATTGACCACAGCAGCAAGTAACTAGGATAAACTATCATAAAATGCCCCCACTATTTCAGTGTTCTGTTTATAAAACCATAATAGTGCTCCCTTTTTTCTGGGACCATCCCATTTCTGTCTATGTCCTGTTCAGTCCTTAGGCTCCCCATGTGTACCTGGGCACAAGAAGTACAGAATCTTAGGCAGAGCTTCTAGATGTCAACACAGGTAACAATGAATGCTTCAGAAAACTGTCTGTATGCATTAGACGAGAATGGAAAAGGGAGAAAGTGACAGGGGAGAACGAAAGAGAAACAGTTTCCATTTATCAGCCACTACTATTCAGCTTTCCCTCCCCGAGGGGTCGTAACATCAATAATCTCAGGCAAGTAAGGGATCCAGAAACATTTTCTGTTAAATAATTCATGCCTCTTCCTATTCTGATGCAAGAAATGGGAGACAGCTGGTAGTAACAGAAAGACATCAACTTAAAAGTGTGCACATGAACCTTCTCCCTCCCCGAGTACACAGGTAAGACACAGAGCTTAGCACGTGGCTTAAACCAAGGCCCAGATGGTCACACGAACAGCACCTCGTTCACTAGCAAGGATTCAGTGAGAGACCAGCACAGTCTTCATACACAGAAACATGAGGCAGCAGCCCCTGACAGCTGAGAAACATTTTTATCTCCTAGCCCAGACACACTTTAAAAGGGAAAAAAAAGCAGAGAGAGGATTTCCAGGGGTCTCATGTCCACAATTTCCAATTCACTTCCTTCAGGCTGTTCAGGATGCATTCAGATTTACAAGGCAGAGATCACTATGGAGTCATCAGCTTCCTCAAAGAGCTGGATCCAGCCTCCATGACCTACTGGAGCATGACTACAGGGAAAAGCCTGCCTTAGAGAGCTTTACTGTGTTTAACACAACAGATTTTGGCCCAAAAACAGTAACGTGCTCTTAAGTGGACCAGGTCTATGGAAAGCCATTTTTCAAGAACCTGGAAGGAGAAGGAAATGGTGCTTAGAAAAAAAAAAAAAAAAAAAGGTTTTTCTGCTATCCACTTCCCCTGGGAGATAAGCACTACATTGTGGAGAAGGAGGAATGTTGCCAGGAAAGAAGCAGGACATGAGCATATTTTCCAAAGCCACACTGAACAGACCTGTTATATTTCACAGAGACAAACTTAACAAATGCTCATGCCCATAAAAATTTGTATTAGGCAGTAAGTAACATGTCAGGACAGGAAACAATATTTCCCTGTTGTTTAACAGGGATTTTAAATCTTGACATGCATTACAAGATTGCTTTAACCCCATGGTGCCACTGCCACCTCTAAATTGGAATGATCAGGTGGCAGGTAGGAATTGGGTTATGTGAAACAGCAAAGAAGAGAGGCCACATGAGCAGGGCTTGCAGCACCATCTCCAACTCAGAGCAGTAATTTCACAAAAATGTGGAATTAAATTTGTACTTCATGTTGATTATGGGGTACACAGACACAGCACAAATAGGGCTGATCAGAGGGAGGTGCACATTAATGGGTTTCAAAGGCTACTAAAACCAGCCAAAGGAGGGAAGCAAACTGTGGGGTGTGCTAAGCACCAGGATGGTTTGTCAGCTTGTTTTACAGACATCCTGGGAAACAGTAGATATTCCACAACCACAGAACAAGCCATGAAATCAGCCCCAGCATGCCACAAGGCAGTGAAGTGAGTGTGGAGGGCATAGTGTCAAGAAAAAAACAAAGCTCCAGAAACATTTCTGAAAGCAAACACACATCTCCATAGCAGGTGTAAGAGAAAAGCAGCAGAGGTCCTGTGCACAGCACATGCTCAGGTTGGAGAGGTTTCTACCCCTAGACTGGACCTAAAATGAAATGCACACTGCATAACTGAAAGCACATAAATCAGTATCAGTGTTTTTCAATGTAGCAAATTATGCTGGCTTTATAACCCATGAAGAACAATTATGGATCTAGAAAAGACATTATGATTAGTGAAATAATGGAAAGTGGAACAGAGATTTAGTTCCAGGTGATTGACGAGTTGCCAAGGATAAAATGGTCCCGAAAGAAAACATATCCTATGTTTAGAACAACTGCATTCCCACTGCAGCAATGCTCAGATGGAAGAGCAGCATGAATAATTGGGGACACTACAGTTCCTCTTGTTTCTGGAAGCAATTCATTTGAATTATTCTGCTTGTTAAGGGGAAAGAACAAGTCACTTGAAAATAGCCAGCCTGTCATGTGACTGAGATAACCAGGGAACAGCATACCATTATTTAATCAATTTACACTAAATGCTTTGCTTAGAGCTGGCTACTAGTGAACAAATTAATATAGTCACAGAAAGCTGAACCACCACATTGCTTTGTGCTGCCAGACTGAAAGCTGGAGCCTGCAAGACCTACTCTTGCATCTGAGCTCTGGCTTTGCAACTGTTCCCTCCTGTCAGTGCTGAACCAGGTATCTGCACTGAACAAGGGCCAGGGGAAACTGAGGATAAAATGTTGATGCCCTGGTGAAAGCATGGGCTAGAACAAGTCCCTGTATCTTTCTGGAGCATCAGAGAAGATGGGTGCCACAGAGGAGGGAAGATTGATGGACGGACTGTCAGACAGACTGGTCTTACTGGCATAACTGGCAGTTGGAAATACTGGTAAGAGAGGGCTCTGGTTAAACTGAAATAAAAGTAAGAATTACATCAGTACATCCCTTTTCTTAACAAAATCATCAAGACACATTCTCTGCTTCTGAGGACATGTACCAGAAATGCCACTATAACCAACACAAGGGCGAGTAGTGCCTGCTGGCTGCAGCACACATGCTGAAGAGGAGATGGAGTAATGAGGGTATTATCCAGCTCAGTTTGTGGCTGCTGGAAGGCTCCAGGCAGGAGGTACAGGAACTCACTGGCATGAATCTGAATTGCCTGTGACTCTCCCCTGAGCTACTCTGCTACCTTTCATGCAGTACAATAGGCTTTAAGGACAATCTAGGCTGAAGACTCAAACGAAACTCCCTAGGCAAACATTACAGTCAAGAGCTTTCTTGTGCATTCCCAGAGCATTTTAATGAAATGTTTGACTACAGTTTGGAGTTCTGAGGAAACCATTAAACAAAAACGTTTGACCAAATATATTTTGGCTTCTGAAGTCCTTCTTGTGTTCACAGCTGAGCCCCAGGCTCAAGTGATGAATATGTCCATCCTTACAATGGATGCTGTGGTTTTCAACAGGCCTTCCTGCTTCATGCCAAAGAGGAAAACAGTATCATTTGTGAGGACTAATGGCTGGGTAAAAATCACCAAGGTTAAGTACAGGAGAAGACAGTCTCTTCTTTAGTACTGTACAACATCAGGAAACTGCTTCTGACAATGCCATCTATTATGCAAAGCAGTGGAGGGGTTGGAAGTGGAAAAGACTGCAGATAGTGCTGGCCTGGTAGAGACTGCTGACAGCCTTTAGAGAGAAACCCCTTCCACAGTCTCCTCCTTTAAAACACAAGTCTGATTATTTTCTGAGGCATAATAAAATAATTTTGTATACAGAGGGTCAAGTTTCTCTTTAATGTGCAATAAATGGTTTCTTTCTTCTTCCTAGCAGTAAATGGGTTTGTCAGAAAAAGCACAGATGGCCAGAACCTTCTGGTCACCTGAGGATAAATGAGAACAGGAGGGGCCTTAAGCACAGGCAAGTAGGGGCACAAGATGGACTCACCTGGAATTCCCTGATCTCTGTCCCATGTTCAGTCCTGAGCCCACATTGCCTCAACAACTTGAGATACACTGGGGGAAGGTTTGACTACACACCATGGCATGGATTTCCTGAGAGCTGGTTTGTGGCACTACAAGGCTGGAAAGCAGCTGCTGCAGCCTGGTCACCTGCCATCAGAGAGTGCAGGCTAAGTTCATTTCTTCTTCACTCAGAACAACTTCCCCTATGCCATCAGGAAAAGGCATATGTCACAGTCATCTTTCTACCTGTCCTCCCTTTTGTGCTGACCTGATACTGTGCTCCCCTGCTAGCTGCATCTCCCTCAGGAGTCACACCCAGCTGCAGCAGTGCTGGCATCTGCACTCCTTGACCGGAGGAGTGTGTAGGGAAGAGCAGAGTTGCTCCTTAACCTTCTAGAGGCTTATAGCTCACAATGCTTCTATCACAGGCAGCCAAGGAGACCAAGACCTCATGCTGGTCCTGGGCTCAGTCACCAACAAGGATAACAGAGAATTCTGCCAGAGGTCTCCAAAAGAGACTCCATTCAGAGTCTCCTGCTGCCAACACACACACAGATATTGGGATGCCCAATGAAAAAACACAGTTGCCCTTTCAGGAGCCTGGGTTTCTTTTCAAGATAGGAACAACCAAGAATGCTCCACTTAAGATAATACAGACATCCCACATGTTTCAATGCCAGCTCTGCCCCAGCTAATTTCCTGATGAGGAAATCAGAGCTGGAACGGGTTACTCAGTCTCAACTCTTTTCCAGTATCTTTTACACACATAATGAGCTACATAAATGGTGTGTACTTTCAGAGAGCAAAATAAAGGAAACAAAATTACTGAGAAGCTGGATTATGGACTGGGTTTACATCCATCTAATCAAAGAAAGGAAACTTACTTTGTGGCTGAGGGTAAGTCAAGTAACTGGGTTTTCCATCTCTATTATTTTGCATTTCTTTTGCATTTCCTGTAGATGTAAAATAATAACCATGCATTTGAGACATTACTTGAAGCTTTTAACTTACGTTACTGATGTGACTTCACAAATTTAAAATCTGTAAAAAAATATTTGGGCAATGATAAATCACATGCCAAGACTGAATCCAGCTCAAATGAAATATATTCATTTCCCTCAGACAACAAATGGGAAGTTGCTCTGACTTCCAGAGTAATCATGATAAGTCAGGCAACTGGAAGTTTAGTTACTGGAAATGATGCACTGGCCCTAAAAGCATGCATGTGCATGATCATATGAGACTTTTTATTCACTAGTCAGACAGAAACTCATTCCATCTTTCTTTATGATCACAAAACATCTGAATGAGAAGTTTAAGAAAGCCATCAATAAAAACTGCTAAAAATACTTAGCCTTAAATTCTATAATAGTTTAAAGACTGGCTATAGTCACTAAGTGCAACAGACCAAGAGTATTATATTTGACTCATAACTTTTAACCTCCTCTACACTAAAGAATTTCAGGGAGCAGGTCCATCAGACCTCCTTTAAACAGGGCAGGCTGCCCATTTTTATCCCCTTGCATTGTGCTTTCAGTCACAAGTGTTATATAAAGATGAGTATTAATTACTAAGTGGAAAAAGTCCTAAAAAAGGAATCCAAATGCAAGTGTTCCCAAGCATTCAAGGGAGACAATATATTTACAAGCAGTCTCTAATGAGGAGAAGCACTCCCTCAAATAATTTAATCCCAACTCTCAGGGAATCCAATGTTCAGAATTTACACCTTTCAAAAAAGGGAGATATACTTAATTTCTTTCTGGTTTAGGTAGGTGTGAGGTCTGTTATTCTTAACTCCCTAGCCATTCCACAGAATCTGAACAGAGATGGATGATAGCACAGAGCTGAGCTCAGAATGCAGAAGTTGAACAGGAATTTATTTTTTTTAAATATGAAAAAGGAAGACTATAGATTTAGGGTCTTATGGGTCATTGACAAACAACAAGAGAAAATCCTGCAATATGCCAGATACTGGCAGGGTCACAAATTCTAAGTAGCTTAAGATAAATCCAGTTTACTAACACTTTTAAAAAGTAGATAAAAGCTAATTCCCTGCTAGGAAATTAATCACCAAATTTATATTGCAAAAGCACTTCTGTGTTGCTTTTTGCTTGACTAGGTTTTCTGTATCTTACAGGACAAAGTCTGAGGTTTCTACTGCTTGCCCTCACTTCTTATGTGTGCATTAGTAGCTGAGCTTGCACTAGAAATCCATTACTCTATAGCTCAAGAATGCAAGAGAGAAAACACTTAATTTCCTCCCATCTTTAATATCTTTAATGCTATTTCATGCCATCTATTTTATGTTATGTCTAGAGGTCTGGGTAATAGAAATGACTCATGTATCCCATGCTTAGGAAAAAAGCATGCTTGCTCTGGGTGGATAACCTGAACCATAGCAAAGCTATCTGACCCTTGCACTAAACTATAAACAGAAATTTCTCTGCACACCCTGGTAGTGTTGGGTGGTCTTTGTACAGGGATAAGTTTTAAAGACTCAGCTTTGAATCTGAAAATACACTAGATCAAGTGGTGCTTTGGGAGGAGCCTGGTACTTTCAGAAAGCTTTTACAGACTTCCCAAGTGACTGAGCAGTAGTTAAGATACAGCCTCACTCCCGTAAAACCTGTCTCTTTTTTCCTAGTAATGCATCTACTCCACAATAGTCAAATCCTGTGGGGTCCTTCCCTGGCAAGCACAGCTCTGAGAAAGGGCATGGTGAAAGCTGAGTTGGCTCCATCCCCCTCTGTGGCCAAGCTTGCAGGAAGAAGTAAAGGTGTGGAAAGTTTTCTAAAGATGTTTTTTAATAGCATTTCCCTTCAATATATCCACAGGGGACAATAAGAAGGGGGATGGGGGGGACAGGGGGGAGGCTTTGCCTCCCTGCTCAGGTCCTCCAAACTAGGGGAGCTAATAGGATATACAGAAGGCTAAAGCCAGCTAGGCCAGTAGCTGAGGGATTTCCATCAGCTTCATTTAACCAGGGACAACTTTCACACCAGAGTTCATAAGAAATGACCCACACAACTGCAAATGTCACCACTTTCTCTGCCAAATGCAAAACCAAAACTGCTCCTCAAAGATAAACATACAATGCTGTGTTTACATAATAAATTCTAAGTGCTCCTTTTCGTATGCGTGAGGAAGAAGAGGAAGCCAAGCCACTGATCACCTGATATGTTACTCCCACACAATTTATGTCCTGCTGCCAGGCACACAGACACTATAGTGATGAGTGCAAGCCAAAGGCCAACGTGAAACACAAGAGAAGAGATCTATGTATTTATGCAATGGCAACTTCGTTGTTTTCTCATTGAAGCCACCTTTTTTTTAGCATTAACCATCTAAATGTTCACTCGGGATTCAAGGGGCACAGCATGAACACAAAGCTGACATAAGCCCTAAAGACTTTAAGTGCTGCTGCAGCAAACAGAGAGGGGACAATAAATCCAGCTCTGCAGGCCTCCAGAAGGAGATGGGTCATCCTGCTACAACAGTGTTTACAACGAGCAGCATTATGATATCTGGAAGCAGGGAAGTCTGTTTTGTTTGGCGATCCCAGACTTAAGCACAGCAGACAGAACAATCTTTCCAAAGTTTCCTACCAAATCTAGATTTTTCTAAACTGCAAGCCAATACTATTTCATTATATCAGCTACTGTTCATGAAAACAAACTGCAAAAAGATCCCTAAATGACCAAGCTATTTTCACAGCTTGCAGAAATGCCCCGTCTCCAAGAGTCATGGTTTACAGTCAGGGGAGCAAGTTACATTGTGTAGGTAACTGCAATTGCCTCACAACTCAGCAGGCCACCATGAGAAGGCATGGCTTTAGCAAACCCCATTTCTACAAATTAAACCTCAGTGTCAGAGCATTTTAAGCCACAACCGTTTTTTACAGTATAACTAAAATGGACCAGGTCCATTCTGCACGTTTGCAACCACACTGAAATATCTTCACACTTAAACCCACTCACAGGCAGTTCTTTCTGTCCAGAGGGATTCTCTGCTGAAGTCAGGTTCTTTTTACAAGCTTCCCTGCTTTTGCTTGGCCACATCAAGCTGGAGCCAGGGTTACAGGGAAGGTTTCCCAAAGATCCTGAATTTTGGGGAATACCAGAGGCACTGCACAGTAACACAGTGATCAGGCTAATGCAAAGCATGCAAGAAGACAGTCACATAAACACAGCTCAGGGACTGCAAAGGTTATAAAAAGGCAAAATAGACGTTTACTCACTATCCATCTGTGCCAAGCAGTTCACTAACTTTGAAGACTAGTGAGTCTTAAGACCTTTAACTACTTTCTTCACTGGATCATCTTCTATTTCTCGCCTCTCTGAAGCACCCTAGACATAGCTGCAAGAAAAAGACCTCTCATGTATAGGACTGATTGACAAGGTTAGAAATAACCCCTCTGCATGAGACGTGTGGATGCCGGTGCTGCTCTGCTGTCCCCTCAGAGGACATCCAAACAACCACGCTGGGTTGGCTGGTTTTGAAGGCCTTTTCTTCACTATAAAAACAAGTTAACACAGAAGAATTCCTGGACAAGTTCAGGAATCCACTCCATCCCACACACGTTGAGACAAGGCATGTTTATGGCAGGAAGGTGCAGTAACAGGATTAGTGATTATGGCAAAGTCCTGAGCATCAAACCAGTCTCATCTCACAGGATCATAGAATGGTTTGGGTTGGAAGGGGCCTCAAAAATCATCTAATTACAAACCCCCTGCCACGGGCAGCAGCACCTTCCACTGCAAGCAACACAGGTTGCTCAAAGCCCCAACCAACCTGACCTAATCCCAGACTCATCTGTTTCTTTACCCTCACTTTTTCACCCATTGCTCTGTACTTCCTCTCCTTTAGGAGAGTCTTCACTGCTTGCCTTGAAAAGTAGCTTCTGTTCCTTCCCTCTTCCCTCTGTGCCCTCCATTCCCCAAGCAATGTTACATCAACCTCCCAGCTCTGCCTCTGTAGCCTCCCTTAGCACTGCCCACCACGCTTTGGCACACAGAAGAAAGTTAGCATGTAGAACAGTCATGGAAATCATATTCTGCAAAAATGATTTACATTTTGTAAATGGCACAAATGTCCCTTCTCATGCCTGCTAGGCAGCAGTAAATACACCAATCACCACCTTTCTGATCCCCATCAGGTGTAAACTGGTGTAGCTCAACTGACACCAGTGTTGCTGCCCCATTCCCAGCAAGGCAAGGTCATTACTCAAAGCCTGCAAGTGGGAAGCAGTTTGGCTTCCACACGGCCACCCACAAAGACAGGATTTGAGTGACAGCATTTGATTCCCTGAGTCCAGTGCACATTTCTTTCAATAACCCCATCCAGATTTGTTTTATGTCAGCTGGGAAGCCAGCTCCAAGGTTTTCTTTTGCGCTGGATAACAGCCATAAGAATCCACTTGACTTTAATTATGGGGTGTTTCACGTGTCCAGCATGCTGAAGCCATATGTACTTGTAAGTGCTTACAGTGTTCTCAGCAAAAAAACACTTCTGCACATGTTAACTTTGGGCCTCTGGTTTTGGGCTGCACAGCAGCAACTCCCTCCTTTTGCCAGGCCTCCAACCCGCTGCTGTTTTGCTTCCATTGCCTGTGGGATATGATGTTGTTACTGCCAGTTTGCTGGCACAGGCTGGAGTGCTTCAAGTTCAACTCAACAGCTGTTGACTCATATGTGAAGTATCAATCCCAGGTCTGGAGAAGCAAAATGCTCCCATGGAAGGGCTTCTTATTAAGGACAGAGAATGCCACTCCAAGGAGCTGCACCAGTCCCCTGACCGCAGCCTTATGGCCCCATTGGGTTGCCCATCATCAGACCTAAGGCTGCTAATTGTTCCTCCAAGCTCAGATACTGCATGGTAATAGGTACTTAGGTCAGGCAGATGCAGTCCCTGAGAAACATCACACTAAAGACTGGTCCAAAATACCCTGACATATTTCTTCAGTGATAGTACTGACAAGATCTGCTTGAAACTCTATTTAATGACTAGGCATCTTACAACATCTCTGTCAGCTTTAGCATTGATGGCTAAGTAACTTATGTAGCATCATAAAACATATCAGAAACACATTCAGAAATTAAAGCTGGAGCAAACTGCTCTTCTCTGCTATAACATGCTGGACTGAAGATGGCCTGAACTTTTCTTGCAAGAGTTTTCTGATGTACCCATAATTTGAGTTCCTTCACCTCTCCTCAAAACAAAGAGCAGTAAATCAAAGAGCCTTCTGGCCCACCTTTCTCCGGAGCTTATCCAACACAGTATAACTATTTCATCACCAAATCCAGACTTTCAGGTCCCAAAAGACATTGCACTTAACAGGGACACGACACGCTGAGAAATTCATCCATGGTTTCCACTCACTCATTAAGGGAGCAATAAAGCAGCTGTATTCAATTACTTAAACTGTTGAACAGCGAGGCAGAAGGAAGCGACTTACACCCATATTTAGAAACATGAAGTCTGCTCAACAGATCGATTAGGGAGATGAATTTACAGCTGACAATACCATCATAACAGGGGTTTTTTAGCTCCTATTAACAGCTCAGAAGCTCTAGCACGTCAAAGTACGAGGCAGAACTTTCTTCCTAACTTCTCCACTGACTGACATTCAGCAAATCAATCCAACTCTTTGCCAACTCATCCAGCTGTTTGACACAAGCGTGACCCCCTTCATTAGAGGTGACTCTGCCAAGATAATATTGCAGTCAGAACCAGGGGTTTGGAATTGCCATTGCTTCTTGCAGAGAAAGGAGGAGTCTTTGCATGAAAGCTAACAGCAGAGCCATATGCTTAAACCAGGGCAAAGAGCCTCCACTAAACACCAGGTTTCATGAAATAAAGGCATTATAACAAAAGGGTCTATCTACTCCACACAATTTCAAAGATCAGAAGTCTTCCCACGCCGCTTTATTGATTACTTAGAACCAGACTGATATATTTAACAAAAAATCAATGGGAAAAATAAAGGACTGCCTATCTGACTCAGAGGAAGAATTTCATTCATGGGATAAGAGACCCTAATGAGGCAATTCAGCATTCAAAGGGAGCTATTAGCAGAGAAGGAATGAAGTGGTTGTGTAACAAAATGATGAGCACTGAGTGCAGATGGAGGAAATGGTGTTTCGTAAATTCAGAATCCGGGATTTTTATTTTAATCTTTAAATACTTCATACAGATATGCTGTCTGCAATATTTAGCATGATTTAGGGTCTCATTCGTGGCCATTTTTTTCCCCCAGATGGGGCAGCTGCAAAAATAAGCTTGAAGCCAGTAGAAGCACTTGCACACAATTACAGATCACTTATTCATATGGGCATGCCCAGTACTTCCTCTTGTAAGAGTCAACACTTTTGAGACTCCAGTGCTTCCCTCAGAAAAATAAACAGCTGAAAGAGCCTGTGGACTGACACAGCTATTATTTGTAGCTCCATCTGGACAATAAATGCTGCAGTGCTCATGTTTTTAGCCTGAGGGTGGAGATCAGGATAGGGACTGAGCAGGGCAGAAGTCTGTCCTACCATCAAACTCCAGCTGGTTGCAGATTTACAGGGCTTTACCTGACTGGAGAGAGCTTGGTGCCCACAGCCAGCCTGACCATAGGTGAGGCAGCCTGGCTGCCACTTCCAGCTCTGCCACATCCATGTCTTACTAATCCAACTAAAATCAGGGCACACATCCACCTTCTGCTGCACCCACCTCAACTCCTGAGCAAGAGTCCTGCAAGAACCCGGCACAGCTCTGCTAAATACGAGCCAGATTGAGTTTTACTGGGAAGCAGTTAAACAGGGAGGGAATAGCCTTGGTCTACAATCTGCTAAAGCTTGGAAAACACACCTTGTCAGGCTCAAATCTCCACATTCACTTGGGCAACCAACAAACTGCAAGCAATGTATGGTCTAGGCACAGTTACTCTAAAGGGGTAACTCTTCTTCCACATCATGAGTGTAAAAAGCTCCCTCAGATCCCCCACTGCAGAGTGTGGCCACCACTCCAATTCACCCCACCACCCTGCTTTTATTACAACACCAGCATATTTAGCACAGCTCCTTATTTTACATTGTTTTCAGCATCCTTCTGCTTGATGATTTCTACAGGATTTGCAGCGATTCAAACACTTTGCAGGAATTCAACACAAACCATTTTTTCCTGGACAATAGAACATAGCTATTATGGTTGAGAAAACTGGAAGTCTGTCCAGCTTTTATCTCCCTCACTATAGAAACCACACTAGATCTTAGCTGCCTACTAGATTCTAAGGCTTATAGCCAGACCCAATGCCAAATTAAATTACTAAACTTCTTATTAAATTAATTAAAACTCTGTGGGTGACACTGTTTAGATGACTGAAACATCTGGATTAATAAGTCTCCCTGATCAGTAAGGAAAAAATGGTTGCTAGAACAGATAGAGAAAACAGTATGTATCAAGGGGACAGCAAGGGGACAGGCTGCTGGAAGAGACAGAAGGCAATTAAGAAATACCCCCCAAGCTATAAAAAGAGGAAGCAGCAGATTTCTGTGTTTCAGAATCAGGATCAGACTTTGCCATTCTCCTTTAGGTTGGTACTAAGAGATCTGAAGCAGAGAGATGGTTTTGGGAAATTAAAGATACACAACAAACTCCTTCCCCACACAAAAAAAAACCCAACAAAAACTCCTAAAAAACCACTGAACAAACAAAAAAAATAAAACAAAAAACCAAACTATACTAACTTCCCCCCCACACCCCCCCAAAACTGCTCAATAGCCCCCGCATATTTCTCTTCTCTGCAGCTGGGAAGCTGTGCTCCTTTACAGATGCATGGCAGTTTATTCCATTGCCCAGTGGGTGCCTTGTGTGGAGTACTGGATGACAAATCACATCTTGAGATCAGGCTGTGTGACTTTCAATTATTCTCTTGGGAGGACATTGATTACAACTGCTGTGTGACTGCATTTATTGTCTGGGCTCAGCTTGGAGTTTTTTTGATCTGCAAAAATTTTGCTTCTGGTGATGATTTATTCTGATTTTTCTCTTTTTAATCATAGCTATCCAAATGTTGCATGGCTATGAAGTAAAAGAAAAGTCCTTTCAAAGAAAAAAAAACTGGTTAAAAGACAAAAAACAAAGGGTAAGTATTCACAGTGGAGCAAGATCATCAGCTGATTTCTTCAGGGAACTGTGCTGAGATTCAATTCACTCATAAATAAATGGCAAAAGGTGAGAAAGTTTTCTGCTGATAAAAAATTATTCAAGGCAGTAAGAATGAGGGCAGACTAGGCAGAATTGCTAAGGGGCCATGCAAGATTTAGTGATAGGGCAATATGAGAAAGAATGACAATTTAGGTAATAATGCACATGGAAGAAAAACAGTCTTAACTTCACATAGGAAACAATGGACTCACACCTGACAATTATCATCCAGGAACAGTATTTTAGCATATCCTGATTTTAGTTCCATTCAAACACCAACTCAACTCAAATAGCAAAAATAAAACAGAAGAAAATAAAATACATATTATCAATAACAAACGAACAACACAGAAAACCTAATTATGTGATTGCACGAATCTATGTCTCTTCCACATCTTCAGTATAGCCTATGGTTCTTGTTCCCTCATCTGAGGAAGGCTGGATTGCAACCAAAAACATTCAGAAAAAGGCAACTACAATGACCTCAGCAACAGAACAGCTTCCACACATGGAAGGATTTTTCTGTGTTCCCTTTGATTTGGAAAGGGGTTATTTTAGCAGAAGTAGGACACTGATCCACTAATCAAAAGTGGCCAGGATCAGACCGACAGGCATCAATTACCCACCATCTCCTCTAATACAAAATGTAAGGCCATAAAATGAAAGGAGAAGGAGGCCAGGCTCAAGGTGAGGTAAAGGAGATGGTTCTTAATGCAACAGGTGGTCGGCATGTGGAAAGCCTTGCCAAGGAAAGCTATTGTTGCAAATAGTTTAGAGGGGTCCAAGAAAACACCAGACAGTTACTTTGAGAAATGTGCTGAAGAGAAAAAAGATGTGAAAAAATAAAAAAGTCGGCAGAAAATCTTACATTTGCCTGTCCTTCAACCATCTGCCAGTGGGTGCTGTTGGCAGAGGATCCTGGGGCAGGTGACCCTTGCTCTGAAGCTGTGTGGCTCTGCTGATTTGCATCTCTGCCCTTTTGTCCTGTACTCCTGCTGGGTGACACAGTACATGCAGGCTGTTGGCTTTGGGATGGATCAAATGTCCTATTTTTATACATGTTAATGAATAAAAATTGAATTGTTTTCAAAAGCTCATCTTCCCCCACTGTGAGGGCTGCAGCTCAGGCCCAGGAGGGACTTTACCTCATGCTTGAAATGTCTGGCAAACCATTTTGTACAGAGCTGAGGATAATGAATCCAACAGCTCATTTTCCTGAGAAACAGGAGCTCACCATTCCTTTGTCCAGTAGGAAATTCATGGATAAAATGTTCAGCTTTTCAAGAGAACCAAAATCAAAATGAAAGGATTTCTACTTAGATGTAAAAGCCGAGTTAATGAGCACAAAGCCTTTCAACTCTTCCACTGAAAGTATCCATGAAGAAGTTTTAACTCACTCTCTAGAACTTCCCTGGTAGAAGAACCACCCATTCTGCTTTCTCAGAGATATGAATAAAGCCTTTACCTGTGAGGAAGGTGGACATTCAAAAAGAAGCCACACAGATTTTCAAGACTAAATAACATGAAAATTATTCATAAAGCAGAGTCAGTGCCAGTTTTGCAACTCTCTCTTTGAGTGTGAAAGGGCTGCTATTGGAAAGAAATTAATGACTGAACAGCAGTGAGGCAACTGCTGTTGCCTCAGAAGGGCTCTGCAATGCAAAATTAAAGTGAAAATGTTGGGAGAGCTTCACTTGGATATATGGCTCTATCAGAATACATCAAATAAAATATGCCTTACCTTCTCCTTCAAGCTCTGACTGTGCCTGGCCTGACAGGGAATTAGTGAGACATTTCTATCTGCTGACTTATATATTACTGAAACAGTCTTGTTATAATTCTTGAAATGTTGCTCACAGTTTTAGACATTTTCTGACTTAAATTCAGTGACAGTCCTCCAAAATCATTCAGAACCAAATGACCATAATATGTTCTGCAGACATACAAAATACCCTGAGGAGAGAGTTAATGGGAATGAACATAATAAGGCTTTTTGAGGAGAATGAGATGTGGTATATATTTTGTCTTAGCAGATTTTAACTAACTCCCTGGAGGTTCTTTATGTGGGAAAGATTTTCATGTTTAGGTGAAAGTCTAGTTGGATTCAAAAGGACACTAATTTTGTTCTCCTCCTGTAAGAAGAGTATTGATAGATTTGTTCTCTGCTGTCTTGGGGGTTTTTGATCTCTTCTGCCCTAGCAGAGATCCTCTAGATGCTGGATAACTCCCACTAGCAAAAGCTGCTGCAGAAAAGAGGGACTAGAGTACTATAGATTCTGAGCAAAGATTAGGATGGCCTTCTTTTCAGGTCTCTGTTTCTGTTTCCACAACACCACTCTTTTCATTTGTACAGTTAGGCATTACTAAGAACCTGACTGTCAGTGAAACAAGTGGAATATATCTCCAAATAAAGGGTCCCAGGAAAGGTAGAACTGTGAAAATACAGCATCACATCTACCCACAACAGGAGTCCAGTAGAGTCTTCCCTTCCAGCCCAAGGAAGATCTAGGAACCCCAAGGAAGACCTAGGAACCCCCAATGGTTTTTTATAAACACCAAAACCACCCTTTTGAGGAACACTGTGGTCTCAGATCAGCTTAGACCAGTGCTGAAAGAACACCTTTCTGAAGTTTAGCACATCTTTATCACTAAATCCTCTGAGACATTTAAAAGCCATCTTTGAAACACTTCTCTTTTCTCCCTTTTTATAGAAGACAATAACATGTGAGCAGGTGTGAGAATGCCACAGGGATCAGAACACCCCACCAAATTAATGTGGCCATGCAGGAGTCACAGTGGATGTCTCTTTTAAGCTCATTTATAAGATGCACTGCAGAAAGTTTCAGTATCTACTTTGTATCTTGTATTTTTACAAGTCGTTTCATAGATGTGCCCATAGCATGACTTCAAAATAAAATCCAGGGAAATTCAGGACTCTCAGGAGTGCTGCCTGTGTGTTTTACCTACTCCTCTACCCACCATGCATCAGATGAGCTCTGCTGTTCATGGCCATCATCATTCAAGTGGTAGCCACACTGGTTTAGGTTGCATGGTTTTAGGTTCATGCTCCAAGTACTTCTTGCACCACCATACTTTGGGAAATGCTGACAAGAAACTGCAGGTTACAGTCTTGGATGTGTGATCTGCCAAGAGGATTTCACAGAGTTTTTTTAGGCATGTAATATTATAAAAGCATATACTTTTTAGTTCAATGTTTTCAACATCCTGAGCCCAGGAGGTTTCCAGAGTGAAAATACTGAAGTTCAAAAGAAGTATCTGGATTAGAAATGTTCTGAGCAGGCAGCAACAGTGCCTTGTTCTGAACACCCAGTGCTGTCCACACAAATACAGGAGTGAAACAGAGAGAAAATCCATTCTCTGAACTGGCCTGTGTACTCTGGGGCCTGACTGTACCCAAGCAAATCCCTCCTTTGAGCAGTGCACCACTTTGACACCACTAGAGAAAGGATGCTATATTCCAAGTCTTATTATACTCCATATACTCCTTCTGCAAGGGCAGCCTCCTTTCACTCATCATGTCCATGACTCACAGTATAAGGCAATCCCAGCTGTTAAATAAACCTCAACATGCAAAGCTTACCATGCTGAGATCTTTTCTCAGCATGTTCTTGTCCCTGCCACACTATCTGGCACACAGAAACTTCGATACAAAAAGGGTGTGAGGAAGGGAAAAACCTCTATAGAATTCTTTCCAGTTATATACTAGGGAGGATACATGCAGACTTCAGTTTTGTGCAGGAACTACATCTCAGGAGGAGCAGCATCCTGATCTTGCACCAAGTGTGTTTTATCCAGCACCAATTAAAATGCTGGGAGTTTATCATCCACTAAACTCAGTGCTTCAGGCAAAATCTCTCATGAGGCTGCAACATAAATCCAATAGGTGAATGATATATTGCAAAACTCCTTCATGGATCTTTTCACAGTCATGGCTACCCATGTCTTTGGTTATGAAAAGCTGCTGTATTTTTTCTGTGATCAGCTGTCAGTCAAGTGTATGAAACATGAAACCTATCAGCACCTTCACACAAATTATTTCTCAAATTTTGCAGGGGGTTGTGAAGAATTTGAACCTACCCACACATATATTCTAGACTGATTGAAAAAGTGGATGATGGGATGACTTCTCCATCTATGATGGGTGACTGCAGCAGTACTACAGGATTACTTTGCTCCAGAGGAGCTGTTTCCTACCCGGCACATTCTGAGCCTCTCAAATGGTTTCACTGCTCAATGTGATAGATGAATAACTCATTGTTTGGAAATAGTTTATAAAGACACTTTTTATTTCAGGAATAAACTTCAGAAATTTAATGTTAGATTTGTAGTTTCAATTGTTAACTTCTTTTTAGCACTTCCCAGTAATTTTGGTATTTTCCACTTACTTTTTTCCATTTTTCAGAGCATAGTTATTATGCACCATAGTAATAAACTGATAATTACTTGTACAGGTAGGGGTAGTGAAGAAGAAGAGGAAAGGGAGGGGAAAAGGGGAAGAGGAAGGAGGAAAGGGGGTCACTTAATCCCAATCCTGAAACCACACTGTGACTCTAGGAGGGAAGTGTCTCAGGTAATACCTCCTCAGCAACATGATAGGAAAAGAAACCAGACCATATTAAAAAAACTACATCAGTACACTTCCTTAAATTAGGTTCTACACATGCTGAACATGTTTCCAGCTCTGTCCTTCTGCAGTAGTGGCACAAGCAGGATTCACCTGAGTCCACAGTCCCCTTCTGCACAGGGAATTTCCCTCTCAGCCCAGAGTAAGGGCAGCACACCTGCAAGTCCTGGCCAGTGCAGTGCAATAAATGAAAACAGGCAACTGCTGGGAAGTTTGTTTGTCATTTCTCATTAATTAAAGGAAGATACCAGAATAAGCAATAGGAGAAAAAGCGATACAAAACTTAAAAAACCATCAGGACTGAAGATGACAAAGTCAATAGCAATTAAGAAAATGATCTTTGCTCAGAATTGCTATTTCCTTCACTGACTGAACCCTTCTTCAGCTGCCTGATAACAGAATAGCAGACTCCAGGTACTGCAGCTGGCCTTGCCACGGTTAAGCTGGAGGCCCTGCCAGGCAGTTTGATGAGGTAATAGAACAGCCTGACTGCACCTGTGGAAACAACACAATGGCCCAGCCATGTGCTGCAGCTGCAAGCAGAGAATTTACACCAGTGGGTCAGGTCATGAGTAAGTTAGAAGCAGGGCTTGTTCCTACTGTTGTTTTATGGCCACTTTGAGTGATTAATTTCATGGTTGCATAGAGGACTCCTCTGTCAGCCTCTCAGCCCTATCTATTTCACTCTTTCTGACCAAGCTTTTCACCTTTTTACTATTTTGGCAGCTGTTAAAAACTACAAGGTGCTGATGAGAAGGAGAGAGGGATGCCAGACCTGCACTATCTCATCTGCTTTCTGCAAGGTGAATGAGAAGCGCCTACATTATTTTCAGCATGGAATATTTATCACTCGACCAGCACTATCAGAGAGGCAGCCTGAAAGCTTTCCTGCATCTGAAAGTGCAGCACAATCATTCCCAGAGTACAGTGAAGGGTGTTGAATGCCAAAGTGCAAGACTGGGATCTACACTTGCAAGGCATCTTCTCCTTTCACAAAGCACAGACACGGCTCTTGAGGTTTTGTTTTGCACTGATGCATTGGCACTTCACCCTTCTTATTTATGAGTTGAGTTTCTCCTCATATGGGGTACTGTGAAGGGAAAAATTACACCAGCTTTTTTTAATAAAAAGTCCAGCAAAATAAGGCAAGTCAAATTCTGAGTCCTTGATGAGCAGATTAAACTCTACAGCTTGCATAGGCGTTTCAGAATCCAGACCTTTCACTCACATCCACAGATCTCCCTGACTTTAGACTTCATTTGAACAGCTGACAAAGAGCTCAGAGAAGAAGGGTGAGGCAAACATTGGAATATAGGATTAAAGTACTTAAATTTGGCTTCCCAAATGACTCAGTCAAGCTCTTTACTGCACATTCACAGTTCCAAATGAAGGCCCATACAAAAGCAAATTATGAACATTTTTGAGAAGCTAGCCATCAGATTAGTTAGGAAGCTCTGTACAAAATAAAGAAGGGTTGAACTGCAAAATTCAACTCTATGTCCATGTACAAGTCTTTTCCAGACTTCAGCAACACCCAGTTTCAGGACCAGGCACTTGCTGTTTCTTCCCATCAAAAGAGGCATCTGTTCCATCCTTTAAATTTCAAACTGCCTCTGGTACACATATTTAAGGATCTCATATCTAGTGCTTTTATTTAGGAAAAAACCAGCATTCTTCCCTTAGCAAAACAATTCCAGATCTGTACTAAAGACAGCAAAGAAACTATTTTGGTTAACATTTAATGACTTCTTCAGGCTACAGAGATGGCTAAAGTAATTGCATTTTATTTTATTGCAGCAGCAAAGGAGGAGTAATGCAAGTAGGGTCTGTAAATATCCATCTTTAGCAAACCTGTCAAGCACATGAAAGTGCTGCATCAGATTGCATTAATGAGAGTGTAATATATGAATCAAGAGAGATCATTCTGTGGTGTTCCAGCCTCATTTGCAGTGTTAGATCCACTCTAGGACACCACATTTCATTCTGACAGTAAGAAATAACTGAAGAGGAACAAACCACGTTGGGAGGGTGGTTTCATGGTGGATTATATGTTGCCTGCCACACTGGGAACTCCCTGGCTGAACACTTTATGTACTCCCAAACACACAGGACACCTTACCCTTGCAGTGTAGGGCTCAGTGAACAGCCATGAGAATTCTCAGAACAAGGAAAAAATCACAGTGACCCTGTAAATTTCTGCAGAGATGATAATTTTGACACTTGGGTCCAAAACTCTTCCAGACAACAAGCACATGGGTGGCACTGAGCACTGGCACAAGGCACATGAGATTCACCTCTATTCGCTTCCCACAGCACAGAGGGAGGAATCAGAAATTTTCCAGAGTATTTTTCAGATGACCATATTTGAAAAGCAGTCAAGTGTGATGCAAGTCATGCTGAACACAAAGCTACTCCAATAACAATACATTCTCAATTGCTTTTAGTGTCACTGGAGTCTCACAGAATTTAGCAATAATCAAATTGTTTAAAGCATTTGAAAGCAATCAGTTCTAAAAGTGATCAGTCAGCAGAATTTCCAAACCCTTTTGACTACAAAACACTCACCTGCATTTTATCAGGGAGACCTGAAAAAAATGGCAACTAAAACCAGCATCACTGCAGATCCCATAATTCTGAAAATTGACCCATCCATCAAGCTATAAAATAAGACACAGAGCAGGAGAGACAGTTACATAAATCCATTCACAGCATTGTCTGAAGAATGGGAGAACAATGTCAGCACTTGTCGAGTTGGATATAACAGCCTTGAGAAACTGGCCACAGATAAAAACAGAAGTGGACAACCAAATTAATATTAACATGGGGGAAGTGTCCAGTGCCTTTTACCTTGCAGCTCTTTATGATGGTGTAAAAACAGAAGGAAAGGTTACACTAGGACTGGCATGGCTTTGATAGCCAGCTGTGAGTACACTTGGTTTAGACTAGGATAAAGGTCAAGTGAGCTGGAGTGTGCCTTCAGATCTGAACAGGAAGACAGAAGAATTGGTACCTGGATTTTCTGCAATGTATTTGAATATCTTTCAAAGTTTCCCCTCCACATTTTTAGTTTTTCATTAAATCCTGATTTAAATCCTCAGCCTGCTTTCTACCTTAATGTGTCAGATTACAGAGTGTTAATTTTGCCTTGGTTTGAAAAATCTTATTACATCTCCATTTCCCACAGTGCATTGATTGCTTGTAACCCAGTATTTGGCACAGAGGCCAATATCTGCAGCAGGATGCTTTCCTGACTGAAACAAGGATTTTATCCATAATGCAGGCAGGATTAAAAATCGATCTTGCAAGGAACAGCAGGTACTCTTTGCATGTCCATGGAAATACTTGTAAGAAAATACTCAGCACCAAGTAAAGAAATTACAATAAAATACACTATATAGGGGATTGATGGTACTTTTTAAAAACACTGTATTCATATCTGAAGTATGAAACATGTTAAGGGAGTGTAAGTAGAATCCAGAGACACAGATGCTAATCCATACAGAATTAAGGATGCATAGTAAATATTTCTGCATTTCTAGATGGAGAATTTAGGTACTAAATGGCAGGTTGCAGTCAAGAAACTACATGTCTGCAAGTTCACTTGAGGTGAAGAATTTTGCCAGAGACTGCTCTCACATGAAGGCAGCAAGTACTATCTTCTTGGCCTCTGAATTCAAAGGGAAAAGACAGTTAAATGAGTCCTTCATCTCTTTGAAATGGCTCAAATTAATTAATGTTTCAACTTGCTTCTAGTGCATGATAAGATGCATGCAGTGAGGGATGAATTAAACGAGAAAAATGCGAAAGACTAATTATAACACTGCGCTGACGAACAGCAAAGGAAGAGATTATCTAAGCACCACAATCATCTGACAGACCTACATTTTTTTTCTCTCTCATTAACAGAAAACCCAAACACTGTGATTTGTCAAGTGGTCCAAATCAGCATCATAATGCTTCTCAGCCTCCTGGCCATTAAAAAATGGATAGTTGAAATCTAAGAGAGTTAAAGTCTGTTGGGAAAGAACTCACCCATCACTAGTACAGTATGGCCCAAATACCAGTGTTTAACCTGCTCCAGAAATCTAAGTCATGTTGCTATCCCCATATGCAAGATAGGGCACACACCCAAAAAATCACTTGGCCCATTTCACCCAGAAAAGAGTTTATAATAGCCACAAAACCAATGTCCTGCATCTCCATGTCCTGTGCTTCTTTGCAAGGGAGTTTCATTACTTTCTATGCATTAATGAATTCAGGAGGAAAAAAAAATTAAAAGGTATGGGAAACACACAACATAAGCCAAAGCAAACCCACCAAAAAAACCTGG
Source organism: Urocynchramus pylzowi (assembly GCA_013397555.1). Classification (NCBI taxonomy): domain Eukaryota; kingdom Metazoa; phylum Chordata; class Aves; order Passeriformes; family Fringillidae; genus Urocynchramus; species Urocynchramus pylzowi. The sequence continues at coordinate 90,821 of VZRH01006721.1, read as the reverse complement.
ACAGTTTTTTGTTGTTAACAAAGACACAGCATCTACACTTGCAGCTCCCTGGAGTTTGTCCTGGATGTGCCCCCTGGCAGCTCCCACCACTTGGGCTGTGCTGAAACAGCTCATGAAAGTTGCTCACTCCCTGTCTCAAAGCTCACAACTTGCAGCTCATTTTTACCTTCCTCAAGCTGCCCACCTCCCAACACACCTCCAGCTGCACTCCTTTCCTTGAAATCTTATTTGCTCTTGCTTTCCATGTCTGTTTCCTCTGGGTTTAACTTTACACACCTGCCTGGGCACCTCTGATGCAGCCATCAGCTCTCACACTCCTTTTGCTCTGCACTGGATCAGGCCCTATAGTCCTGAAGCTGAACAATGTGCGGGTGAAACATGATCAGACTGATGAACTGTTCAGATTTCTCCAGAATTTTTGGCAATGGGTCTGCACTCCCCAGTGTACTGGACAAGAAAAGGACATGTTCTGCTTACATCTCCACTCTGTTGCTAGCATGACATCAGCTCCCTTTAATCCATTAGCAAGCCTGTCAACAGTGCTGTGCAGGTGCTACTAGATACAGCCAGTGAACCAGTATTTAATAGAAATTAAAATCTATCACCCTTTCCACCACCTAACTTAGAAATAAAATTTTACAATGCCAATTGTGTGAGCATCACTAAAAGTGTCTCCTTCCTGACCTTGAGATTTTATCACAAGACAGCAAAACAAACCTTTGAGAAAAGTTAGGAACAGTTAACAGCCCATTCTCCTGGGGCCAGGGTCTCCATGAATAATGCACATAAAGCACAGACACACCCTCTCCACTAATACCAGCTTAATCTTTAATGAATTCTTTGGTTTTAGCAGAACTCCTTTCTATTATTAATAAAGGTTTATTTTTATTGCAGCATGTTCTCCAGCCTCCAGACCACATCCAGGACACTAAAAACACATAAGAGTAGCCTTGACAAACATGTTCTTTGAGATGGTCCCTGCCTGCCCCGAGGCATGACTAAGCTAAATAGTGTGGAAGGACAGCATAACTCTCACATTAACTCCGAGCAATGAGGGTCTGACTTCTTATTTTTATGGAAATTAGATATGAAATTATTCATTTGGGGTCATGTAGAAAGCCGATGGCAGAAACAGAACCCAGAATTAATTCCCAGCTCATTTTTCTAATATCCCTTTCCTTTACAGTCATCTCTTAAGATCCATATTATATCTATCAAAAACATGTGACAAGAATATGCCAAAACAATGTGCATCTTTCCCTTCATTAAAGAGAAGGGAAACAAGACACTGAATAGATCCAGTAATTTGCAAAACTTTGCAAATGAGAGATTTTCTAAGCTCTTTCCAAAAGCCTTTCCCCCTTGGTATCCTATGGATGTTCTCTTCAGGGGTCTCTGCAGGAGGTGGTCTGTGTAGCACTGCTGCTTCTCCAGCCTGTAGGGTGGCTACTGTCCTTGGTCACACCTTACCAGCCCATGGTCACTGTTTATTAGGGCTGCTGGGGCCACACAGCACTGGAAGAGAGCCTGGTGCTCTGTGCTACCCTCCCTGGGGCATTCTCCTTGCATCCGAAATAAAACAGAATCATTTCCCACACCTCTCACTCTGCTGCCCACAGTTTGGGTATTTTTCTGCATATCCCTTGTGCTGTCTTTACTCTTGAATGACAAGATCAGGACTCCACCATTCCCACTTGTCTCCTAGATTAAGTTTGCTTAGACTTGATCATTAGATAATTGCCTATGTGGTTGTTTTAGCCTTTCTTGGGGTACCACCTTGCTCTCTGGAGACAATTCCTTATGGTCACTTTTTTCTCTTCCTAAAACCTCTCCAGTGTTGCAAGCCCATCAGAGGCAATCCCAGAGCTCCCAGCTCTCTGGGGAAGTTAGTTATCCACTTCAGCAGCCAAGTCAAAACCACAGGAACACCACCTTATATGCACAGGGTCTTGTTTTGGTCAGGGTCACAAAAATCACACAGAATCACACAATGGGTCAGGCTGGAAGGGACCACAGTGGGTCATCTGGCCGAACTTCCCTGCTCAAGCAGGGTCATCCCAGAGCACATGGCTGTGGGATGACTGTGTCCAGGATTTTGAATATCTTCAGTCAGCAACACTGCACATGAACTGGACAACCCGTCCCAGTGCATGGTCATCTGCACAGTAAAGAAGCTCTTCCTCATATTCAAGTGGAACTTCCTGTGCATCAATTTCTGCCTGTTGCCTCCTGTTCTCTTGCTTGGTAAGAAAACAGCCTGGATCCTTGCCCTTGGCACCCTCCCTTCAGATACTAACAGACATTTATGAGGTCCCCTCTCCATCATCTCTTCTCAAGGCAGGACAGGCCCAGCTCCCTCAGCCTTTCCTCAGAAGGGAGACGCTCCAGTCCCTTGATCATCTTCAGAGCCCTCCACCGGACCTGCTCCAGCAGCTCCACGTCTCTCTTGAACTGAGGAGCCCAGAAGTGGACACAGCACTCCAGATGTGCCTCACCAGGGATGACCAGAGGAGCAGGATCATGCACCTTGACCTGCTGGCAATGCTGTTCCTAATGCACCTCAGGACACCTTTGGCTTTCTTGGCCACCTGGGCACTGCTGGCTCTTGTTTTCCACCAGGACTGCCAGGTCCTTCTCCACAGAGCTGTTCCCCAGCAGGTCAGCCCCCAGCCTGTGCTGGTGCCTGGGGTTGTTCCTGCACAGGTGCAGGACCCTGGATTTGCCTCTGTTGACTTTCAGTTCCTGCTCCACTGCTTCAGGCACCAATCTCACACAGTATTACCTCTCATCCATTTTCTGATAAAGAGACTTCATGTCTAGTTCTTCATTTTGATTTGTATGGTCAGCTCACTGCTCAGTCCAGCAATTACTTCCCCTGATGCCTTGCTTCAGCAAAAGTCTCTGTCAAGAGTTACAGCTCTACATGCATCACTTAAATAAATGCACTCTCAAACCACAAGAACTATGTTACAAACTTAAATAATGCATTTATCTAAGCAATAAAGCATATAATGTATGTTGACAATTTTCAATGCAAACATGGGGCTAGCACCACAAAGACATCTTTTCTTTATATGATTTATAGTATAAGAACACTCTCTCTTAACAACATTTTATAGGACTAGTCCCAAACTGGTCATCTGAAGAAAAATCATCAAGCAGCTGACCATTTTTATTATGTTGCTGAGTTAAAGAACAACCCACCAAAATCAAAATAAGGAGAGTTCAAGCCATCAAGTCCTGCTGAACATTTGTAAGAATAAAGCAATTTGAAACCTGCATTGACTAGCTAAACCTCTGGTACTAAAGATAAAAATAAATTTTCTCCAACTCTGAGTGCATTGGGTTACATCTGGAAAAACTGAGACTGGAATGTCCTTGAAGTAAAATGTCAGAGACTCGCCATTCCAATCCCAAAGCCAGTTCCTATTTCATAAGAAAATCAGAGACTTGCCTCCTAAATATAGATAATTATTCTCAGGAATAACTAAAGAGGTGCCCTGCATAGACTGCCAGTCAAAATGAGAAAAGCTATTTCAAATTTAGGGGAGACAAGCTTGTAAGGGTTTAGATAGCATTAGCTTCGTTATTCTGCTTCAAACGTTTTTTTCTGTTTGAGACAATAGACAATTCTACTCTACACAACAATTAACAACATAATAAACTGCAACAGCATTTTACATTGTGTTCTTCACCATTCTGTGTGACTGAGAGTCCAAGGTACCAAGACCAGAGGGAAGAAAGGGGTTTTGATCTCAGGACCTCTCAGCACATTGACCTGCTCCCACTGACAAAGGACAGCAATATTTCCCACCTTGCTGGAGCTGACTTAACACCCCTTTCCTTGTGCATGGGATAGCCCTCAGCTGTCTTGACTCAAGCTTCCTCTTGGCTCTTAAGCTGAGACAGGTCTTGCCTATCAACCAACCCCTTGCCATTCCCAGGAGTGACATCCTGCACTTCCCTGGCACAGTGCTTAACATAACACGCTGCCTATGATGACCATTACATTGCTTTTTCTGTTAGGTACTACCTTGAAATACAGAAAATCTCTAGATTTGGAAAATACACCAATCTAATTCAGCTACTGCCCAAGAAATAAATCATGCAGTACGCATCTTTTACTTTCAGTAGCCTCAAAATTGTCCCTGACCACAGTTCTCAAAGGATACTGCTACAGACAGATTTCCAGAATGCACACTGGGGACAAGAAAAGTACACTGCAAAAACCCATGTGTTATTTTTATTATCAGAATTTATAAAATCTCACTGCTAGCTTTATAGTAGACTGTTAAAGCCATAAAAAACCAGGGAGATTGCTGTGTGTCAGTGCTTGGGCATCCAGTTCACAGTATGGGGTATGCAAGCAAGCACACTGCTACTCTGGTCTCAAAGCTCACTGCAAAATAGCATCCTACAGACTTATCTGTCAAGCTGCAAATATTTCTTTAACAACTACCCCTGAACTTTTTCTAGTGTATTGAACTTTTGGATGGGGCTGCTCCTAAAAATATTGGCTAATCTCTCCTTCTAGCATCTTCTTTTAAGTAAATGCCATTGAGCAAAGAGACAGATGCTTTACCAGGCACAATATTGTCTTTTTAAAGGCACACAGATCTGTTTCTGAATTTTCAATGTGCTTTATAGATTAAGGACAGAAAATGCCATCTGCTAATCTGCTTCTGCTGCACACAAAGAACCACTGCCTTGACTTTGGAAGCAAGGCAAGAGCCCTCAGCCTGGTTCTGATGGTTTGGGGTTACAGCCTTTCAGTGCTGCTTGGGAAAAATATGCAATGCATGTCATAAAATCAGTTCCACTGAATTCTCTGTAGCTTATCCCACAGTGCTGCTGTCTGCCAGGGGGTTTCCTGCTCACCCACAGCCACCAAAACAGTTCTCCAGTTACACACGGCGTGGTAACCTAACCAGCTGTAATGGTTTGACCAGGCACTGGTATTTAGAAATGCCTGCCATGTGCCCAGCTACCTGCTGTGCTGCCAGAAGCAAGTGCTTGCACAGTTCCCCTCTCTGCTTGGACTCGTCCTTCTGGTCTGGAACACAACGAGGTGAGAAGGTACAAAATCTCAGCACTGGCAGCGCTGCCAGCGAGCAGTCACCCATTTGTGAGGGAGCACATGGACACATGGACATGCACACAGCTCTGAAAGAACAACACAAGCCTTGAGCAACCTGCACAAGGCTTGGGAGACCCTGGTCTTGGGCACAACTCACATCAAGTGGACACAGCTAAGAAAACAGATAGCACTGCCTTAGGACAGTCAGGCAGAAGTGGCAAATGGCAGCAGAAGGGGCATCAGTGTGATCTCCATTTATTTTATACAAAAAGTTCAAATATGATTTCAAGGAGTACTCACATCCTGCTCTTAGGCCTTTCATTTCTTAATGAGAAATAAATCAATCCATCAACCCATCTTGAGCTTCTGGTTGTCATCAAGAAGTAAGAGAGGATTAAAAAATAGAATACAGTTATGAATACTTGAGAAATTTAACTAGAGCACCTGCATCTGAAAATGGGATGGGCAGAGAAGGAGGATTATTTTTCTCATTAGTGACCACCTGAAAACCAGGCCTCTGAATTGTCTCCTACCGAGTACTGCACATCACTACTTCAAAAATCTTGACCTAAAAAGCAAATGTGTATTTTTAAATAATTAATAGCTTTCTCTAAATGGAATTTTCCAGCCCCAAATGAGATGTGCAGCTGAGTTCCCCTGAGAAGAGGTATTTCTAATGGAAACATTGACACAACTGAAATGATGATGCACTGAGTAGCATTAAAGCTCAGCACATGCTTAGTCATCTCATTCTTCTTATCAAATTGGACTTGGTCCAACAAAACTCTCATTGCACTTTACTTGTTTGCTTGGCCTCAGTTTAAACACCTCCAGAGCTTACAAAAACACATTGCCAGGCCAAGTGTTTTCAAAGTCTAACATTAATAAATCCCACAACTTGATACGTACACAAAGAACAGGGCCTGCACCCAGAAAAAAGAGCTGTGCTCCAATTGCCTCTGCCCTAATGCTGGTACAGGGATCTGGGAATCTTCCTCTGTATCAAAATGACTTTGGAAGCAAGGCAAGAGCCCTCAGCCTAGCTATCAGCTGCTCTGCTTTTTCTTTCTGTGTTGGCTCATGCCTGCATTTCCAAAAGTTAACACTATCCTTTTGGTAAATGACCTTTACATATTTAGAGCCACCTGTTGCTTTTTGCCACACACACACACATATATGTGGCATTTTTACAGTGTCAAAAGCAACACAAACTGTGTTTTTGAAGGCCTTGAGGGGTCAAACCCAAACCTGAGACACTTTTTTTTCAGCTTTATGTGTCTCAGTAAGATTTTTCCTCCCTGCATGTTGGAACATGCATAGCCTGGACTTTTACCAGTTGAGGTTGGTTTTGAAACTGGATCTCCTACCTAAATTTTATGCTACCCGGGACAAAGCAGGATTAGAACATCCCTGAAAAGACATGGGATATGCCCTAAAGTATATAAACCTACTTTTAGGACAGACCAAATGGGCAGAATGACAAAGAAACAGCAAAAATCCAGGGACAAGAAAACTACAGGAAATAACTGAACAAAACCTGTGATTACTTGGTAAAAGATATAGAGATGCATACAAGTGAAACATCTGTATCCTTGTAGGCAACAGGACATTTTCATTGATTTCCATAATATTAGAAGCTCATTCTCTGAATTTTGTCATGACTTAGGCACAAGCAAAGAGAAGAGTCAAGTGGACCTGGTGATGAAATTTGGACAGCACAAGAGAGAAAATTTCCAAAAATTTACAAACCTTCAGCCAAAAATGAAAATACTCTAGCCCAAACCATTAGCAACATATATACTTCTTGCATTCAGGAACCAGAGGAGATTCTATCTGACATTAGCCATAGCCCCTCATTAAAACATATATCAACTATCTGCCAGACTCATCACCCTGCTCTCAATCAGGGATTAAGGCCTTTGGATCAGTCTACCTTTGGCATGATGAATTATGTTTTGCTTTTGTTGACAAGAACAAGCACATCCGAAGAAACTCATTGTGATTCATTCATCACACCTGAGATACAATGATAATAAAATGGTAATAAAAACTCTTCTGAATTACCATGTTCAGCATTTCAAAGCCTAGGAGCACAGACTCACTCTGACAGAGACCACGAGTTACATAATCTAACCATAAAAGATCACCGGTTTATAAAAATGTATTTCTATAATCTCATACATTGTAACAGTAACTCTTTAATGTTTATCACACTGGCTGCAGGCAAAACATTTCTTGAGCGTCAGAGGAATGGTGGAAGATGAATCAGGGAACTTCTACGTCAGCATCAGCTTGAATAATAAAAGATGTGCTGTAATACTTTCCTGTGGTATCCAGGAGCCAGTCAATAAGGGGGAAAACCAAACCTCCCTAACATCAGTCTTTAACATAACATTTAAATTTTATTAGTGACGCATGTGACAGATAAGTAAATAAATAAGCAGAGGATTAAAAAAGCACAGCCAGGCAGGTTTTACAGTGACATAAGGCCATGATGTTTTATTCATCTGCTGAAAAGAGAGGAGTTTGCAGCTACCCAGGGAGAGCTTTTCAGATGCACAGGGAAGGGGAAGGACAGGATGCAGCTCAGTGATACTGTTAAGCAGCAGGGATGCAGGTGGGGAAGTGCAAAAAAAATATTCCCCCTAAATGTTCAGGTGGCTTCAATGCATGTTTATTAATTAGGGCAAGAGCTATTTTTTTCAGACAGGAGAAGAACCAGCTGCTCTGTCAAAAGCAAAATAAGGGACACTGAGGACACTGCTGTTTGTGCCCAACAGCAGGCTTGTGGTGCCCCTAAGCTGTGCTGCTACTCAGGGATCAAATGGGCAGCACTGGGACCAGCTGCCTTTCAGTATTGCTGGACACTGCTCTCTGAGATGCCTGCCTTGTTATTTGGCCATGGCAGGATGGAGCAGGATCTAAGCATAGCACTGACCCTGCAATGGATCCTGACAGTGACAATTAGAACTGTCCCAAGTGCCATAGGGTAAGAGAGCTGGATTTACTCTACCTGTATATTATGCATCCTTTCCTGTGACATTTTTACAGAGCCATTTTCCCATTCTTTCTCCAAAATACAGATGTACACTTCAAACTGAGGGAAAATCAAGACATTTCCCAGATTTATAACATGGGCCTGAGTAGATGTGAGAGCAGCACCCTTCACCAGACCACTGAAGCAATAAATGTCATCTGCTACACCATGAGATGGAGGTTTGTGGGAAACTGCTACCTATATTTCCTGTGGGAAAAATGCTGTTTAAAAAACAAAAACAGAGCATGCTGTAGTGGCAGAAGGCATCACAACTTCTGGGAAGTAACATCATTTCAGAAATGATGGGCAACAAAACCTCCCACTGGGCTCAAGAGCAGCTTCTAAGTCGCAGCATTTCTGAGGCACAGGCCATGCAGCAAAGGCAGTCATGGACCTTTGAAGAGTGCAAAACTTGAAGTCATAAGCTGAAAAATGCAGATAGCAATAACAAAAAGTGAAATAAGCAAGAAAATCACTGCTGTGAAGGACTGGTGATAGAATGCAAAGAGGAGCTCGCTGCTGATTACAGCAGGAACCAATCTCCCTTGTGAACCAGAAGCAATCACATCTGTAAAATGCAGAAAAAAATACCTCTGTCTCAGCTGACCTTATGTTCCACCTCAGTGACCTTCCACTCTGTTTACACTGGCCATACACAGGTGTAATTGCCTTCAGGGATTTATCAGCACAATTTACCAAAAAAAGAAAAAGAAATGTCAGGGAAAAAAGCAAATGGTCATGTTGCCTCCAGACATGTCTACAATTCATATCCATAACCTCCCTGTCCGAGCAGCCAGAGAAGAAGCTGTAACAGCAGGAAGCCTTGCACTTTTACAGGATTTCTGCAGACACAGGAGCTGGACTCCAGCTGCTACAGCACCTAAGCAGTACTTCAGGGTTTCCTGTGGCACCTCAGCACAGAGAAGAAAGCAATCAATCAGTCAAATCCCTACTTCAGTCAGGGATGGCAGATTCTGGCTTCATGTACCACCAGCAAGACCCAGGCAACCTAGCCAGTTACCCAGCCATTATGTACCTATCTCTTCTCTCTTCCACACTGAAAAGACACAGTGCTCTGAGTCTCTCCTTGCACAGAAGCTATTCTATATCTATGGTAACACTTTCATACCTGCTGCCCTTCTCTGAACCTTTTCTAGCTTTAATGCATCCTTTAGAAATAAGGGGAACAGCACACTGTAATCAAAGCATCTGTGAATCACAGATATATACAGTGGCATAGTGACATTTTCAATTTTGCTCTCTGTGCCTTTCCCAATCACTGCAAACATTTGATTTGCCTCTTCAAGTGCTGCTGAGACACAAGAATCCCCAAATGAGTGTCCTGAAGAGTTTTATTCTATGCTGCCCTTAATAGAGTGCACCACAGGCAACTGCAGAAGAAGAATGTTATTATTTCAAAATAGGCATTTCCAGACAGAGAATCTCCTACCTCTTTGGTTTTGTGTATTAATCAACAATAAACATAATAATTAGGGCACTCCAAGTGCAACAAGGAAAAATACCAGCTCACACTCTGCTCTCCAGCCCCGGCCTAAGTTAAAAATTGTGAGGACAGAGGGGTGGTGTGAATAGGCAGCTTTAACTTGCACCACTAGCAAAAGTGAAAGCAAAAATATGAGGCACAGTGGGGCTTTATTGTGTGCATTCAGCTTGTTTGCCCCATCCTTTCCCCTTCTGTGCCCACACCCCCAGTCCCTTAGGGGGCCCTCGCACCCCAGGCAGGGCAGAGCAGCACTGTGGCACACAGGCAGCATGGGCATGGAGGCACTCCCCAGCCAGGGTGAGCTGGCTCTGACCTGGGATGCTTCAGATCTGGCATCCAACTTCTTGAAAACAAACAACAAAAATGCTCACACTGCTGTTCCCAAGTCCCCTGACTGTGCTGTCCTACATGAAGCACTGCAGACATGACACACTGTGATCCATCAGCAGCATCACAGGGAATTCTCCATATGGGTGCACAGTTAACTGTAACTTCTACACCACTGCTGTCATCTCCCAAGAGTCATAGTCACCAAGGTGTGTGACAATTTCCAGACACATCAATGCTACGTCAAAGCATTTCATTTACAACTTTCCTGACTCAGTGGGTACTTGGTTCCCTGCAGCTGAGGGATATGATGGAGTAATGATCAGTGAGCACTAAAATTTGGCAATTTTCCTCCAACAAAGTAATACAGGAGATAACTGATTTTTTTTCTCCTGTCAGATGCTTCTTTATCTGCTGAAGCACTTCCCCTCAGTGCATGTAAGAGCCAAAAGCAAGAGAGACAGAGAGAAGAGGACTCTTGGGTGATTAAGTCCAGGAAGTGAGTGCTGAGAGCAGCACCAATAGGATAATTTGAGAAACTTCTCATTTTATCAGATTTCAGCAAATTAATAAATCTTTTGCAGAAATTGACATGTTTTGCCAATGCAACCATAGCTAACAGGCAATTTCCATTCAAAAATTCAAAAACTTGGTTTGTCAGCAAATTTCTGGCAGCCCCTATACTCCCTGCTGTCTGGGAGTTCAGGCTTCAGGACCCCAGCATTTCCAGAGCAAACAGCCATGCAGAATGCCCCACATTCCCAGGACATCAAGGGCTGCAGTGCCAGGGAATCAGCAAGGGGGTTGTCCTATAGCATTCCACAACTCTGTCCTCTGATCAGATTTACTTCCCTCTGAAGGGAATTCAGTGGAAAAAAAAATCTGCTTTCTGCTCACAAAATCCTTCATTCTGTGCATGTGTCTTCATCCTCAATGATACAAATATTTCTGATTGGTTTTAGTGACAGGACTCAGATTCTGCTCCACACTGCAGGCACATCACCTGTTCCCTCTGAGTGCTGAGTTCCTCATCTGCAAGGCAGGCAAAATAGATTACAAATTTAAGAGCTGGTGTTCAAGTAAACCAGTGCATTACTATTAATATTCTACAAAGATCCTTTGTCCACCTTGCAGCTGAACACGAGCAGATTCCCAGTGACCTCATTTTCATTTATGCTGGGATGTCTTACACAAGGCAGAAGTACAGATGGACCATAAAGCAGAAATAGATCATAGTAATTGCAGCTCAGAGTCCCTTTAAACCAGACAGAGTGACAAAAAGGGGCTTTTCTGTAAAGGAGAATCTGGTCCATCAGTCTTTTTAATGCCCATAAGCAGGTGATAACAAGCTGCAGTGCACTTTACAGATGGCTGGCAGCACCTAATACAGAGTAACACACTGTAAATAGAGCCACTACACTGTGAAGCCATCAGGTGATGTAAATCATCAGAGGAATAATGCTTTTAGCAGGGAACTTTACCACAGGGTTTAGGTTATGGATCAGCTATGGGCTTTCACAGATGAAATTCTTCCTAACAAACACAAGAATGTGGCTTGGCTTTAACTAAGCAGACAGATCAGATGGCAAATATAAAGGAAAATGTGTTATTTACTCTGTTGTAAAATTATATACAGCAACCATTTTGCTATAACCTTCCATTTTTAGCCTTGTCTTGTTCTGCACAAGAATATGATAATCATAAACAGAAATTATTCAACAACAGAGAACCCTAATGGTGTTTCATCTGCATCTCTGTCCCAGCTCTTCATGGGTTATATCTGGGATCTGGTCTAATGAGACCATCAGATCATCCAATGTCTTCTCCATTTTTCATGTCTTCCAAGATAGGATTGCATTCCTCTTATGCAAAATCTGAGAAAAATATCTGAAGAAAACCCCTGTATGAACGTCCCATCCACACCTACTACCAGCAGCAGCCCTGGTGCATCAGTGGGCAGCTCTCTCCCTCCCATGCAATCCATCCTAATGTGACATGACAAACTACTGTGGTTTCTGCTTGCCTATGTATTTCTCCAGGAATAGCAAATGCTTTAGAAATACTTTAAACACAAAATAACTGGTTAACCTGAAGGAGTTAACTTGAGCAACAGCATAACTTCATCAGAAAAAAAACCAAAAACCACAAGTCTAAACATAACAAGAGAGAAACAAGTCAGATCAGATGGGGAAGAAGGGTCCATCATGAATGTTCTCTGAAGGGACTGCTGGTACCTTCAGCAAATGCCAGGGCAGCTTTTTATGCCTCTCTTTATGCCTCTGTGTAGCCTCTCCTTTCAAACATGGTTCTTCTTTCACAGTTTCTCTGTTGCCATAGCAGAAAGTGACCTTCAAAAATCAACCATGACAAGTTTTTACAGTAACAGGACCTTTGTTTTATGAGCTTAAATTAATCAGATAATCTTATCTACTGTGGAGATGTGTTTGTGCTCCAAAGCTGTTCCTGCCTGCAGTGAGATTTGTTAAGGCTCCAGGATTTGGGTTCAAAGCTCATGAAAAGGGCATCCTCAATTTGAAAAGCCTCTTATCTGATTAATTCCACTATAAATGACAAGAAGTATTTTACATTTGCTTATTGGAAGTCCTCTGCCCATGACATCATACCATAGTGTCAGCATCAGGAACATTTGCTCAGAAGATCTTCTCCATGTGTGTGCACCTATAGACTCCCTCCTGGAACCTGTGTCTTCCATTTGGCACTCTCTGATGCATGAAGACACAAAGTGAGTTTGTCTCGAACCAACATCTCAACCAAAGCAATCAAGGCCGGATTGCAGGAAGTAATGAGAACTGGTCTGCAGCTCATCCCTAAAGCCATAATCACAGAATCATTTAGCATTGGAAAAGCTCTCTGAGATCACAGGGTCCAGCCTTTGACTGACCACCTCCATGATGACTAGACCATAGCACTAAGTGCCATATCCAGTCATTTTTTGAACTCTTCTAGGGATGGTGACTCCACCACTTCCCTGGGCAGCCTGTTCCACTGCTCAACCACCATTTCTACAAAAAAATTCTTCCTGATGCCCCATGGTGCAGCTTGAGACTGTGTCCTCTTGTCCTGTAGCTGGCTGCCTGGGAAAAGAGACCAACACCAACCTGGCTACAAGCTCCTTTCAGGCAGCTGTAGAGAGCAATAAGGTCACCCCTGAGCCTCCTTTTCTCCAGGTTAAACATCCCCAGCTCCCTCAGCTGCTCCTCATAGGACCTGTGCCTCAGACCCTGCACCCACTCTGCTGCCTGTCTTTGGTGTAGCTATGTCCCTTCTGAAGTGAGGGACCCAGAAGTGGACACGGCACCCAAGGTGTGGCCTCACCAGTGTCAAGCACAGGGGAACAACCACTGCCCTGGTCCTGCTGGCCACACTATTGCTGACACTGGCCACACATTAGCTCATGTTCAACCACTGTCACCCAGCACCCCCAGGCCACTCTGTCCCCAGCCTGTAGCTCTGCACAGGGTTGTGGCCAAAGTACAGGACCCGGTACTTGGCCTTGTTGAACCTCATCCCCCTGCCCTCAGCTCACTGATCCAAGTCCCTCTGCAGAGCCTTCCTGCCCTCCAAGCACATTAATACTCCCACCCAAGCTGGTGCTGCCCATGACAGCACTGAGGGTACCCTCGATCCCCTCATTACTCAGGTAATCAGTAATTAAATTATGACTTACATTTAATTACAACACTCATGATAAAAGAGTTGCTGTGGTTCCCATGGAATTTCTGATGGTGGACAAAGGCCCACTGATGTGCAAAAAAATGTGGTCTAAGAAAATGCATGGTCAAACTGGCCGTTCTCACTTTGACTAAAATAAGACTTAACTGAAGATTAAAACCAAATTTTGACATGATGTTCACATTTCATCCTCATGTGTGAAACCCAGTAATGGACAAGGGCTGGTGTGACTTCTGATCATCTTAGAGCAAAACCAGGTTGACAAGTAAGCCACAGGTTCCTGAATACAGGAAGTAGTACTGTGCCATTTTCAGAAGGTAATCTACCTTTTGAAATTCTAAATCCTGTTGACTTTCAGTGAGAATTCTCATCATATTTTCTTAAGCACTTCAGAGTGTATGTACCATTTTCAGAAGTCAAACTATTCTGAGCTTAAGATTATGTGCTTTGATCTAAGTCCATAAAACTAGGTTCCTTTACATCTGCTGAGAATGGATCTAAAGGTTCCTGAGGCATCTCAATAGCTATGGAAAAAATTACACAGGAACCTACCATGCTAATGAACTCAAGCAACTGAATTTTTTTTCTTCTAATTGCCCTGTATAAATCTGACCACACTGGCCAGGTCTTCACAAAGAAATTAACCTAGAAACCAGAATGCAGGAAGACAGATAATGTTAAAAACCCAACCCTCTCTCTTCCAGCTCCACCTCATCATGTTGATCTATTAGATCCATACATCATCCTGGCACTGCTCTCCTAGTGATGGCTTATAAAGCATTGGGCAGCAGCAGAAAGAACCCCCAGGGAAGCTATTTTCTTTTGATATAATTATTTTTCAATGTTATAGATTAAGTATTATTTAAAACAGAAAAATACAGTTTGGAGAAGCACAAGAGAAGGACATGCACTAAATCTTGGTTCATACTCTCAGAGATTCACAGAACTGAGGTGCCTCAAGCTAATGATGAAAAAAGAAAACAGTGAAGAAATGTTTTCCCAAATTTTACCACAAACAATCTCAAATGTGCCAGGTATCTGCAATTCCCACTTAAGCTACCTGTCCACTCAGCAGTAGTCAAGGGCACACCTGGGGTGTACAAATTGTGTGAACAACTGAAAGCACCATCAGCAGCAGCTACTCCCTCAGCCACAGCCATGTCCCAGGAAAGCTTTTCTGACACTCCAGAGTACATCAGTAACCAGACTGATTTTCTGGCAATCAATTCATAAAGTTAAAAATATCTTAAGCCATAGTTTCAGATTAAACCATGCTCTTGCCTTGCACTAGCCCTTCAGCTGTTCTGATAAGATAGCAAACTGGGTCAAAGTATAAATATGCAATGACAAAACATAATTTGTTGATAATAAGAATACTTTAATTTTCACTGCTACAAAACTGTTTCTGTAATTCACATGGTGGCAAAAATAATCTTCTGAGGCAGGTGTGGATGTAATATGGATCTTGTTTAAATCTGGAAACAAAAAGCTTTTTGGTTGTCAGTACAGTAAACAGCAGAGCTTGCCAAGCAAGCCCTTAATCTTACGGCAGATCTGTTTTCTATTGCTTCATTTCTCTACATCATGATTTTCCCCAACCTGATTAACCAATGAAACTGATCTTATCAAGAGATCAAAGCAACACTGTGAAAAAGGTGCCCATGCTGAAAAAAACCCATATTTCAGAGTGTACTTGGGAGGAAAAACAAGTATATTAATACAGACAGCTCTCCAGGGACAAGGAGAAGAAATATGCTCTGAACCAACTCACCACACAGATGATAAAAATAAAATAAGGTTTCACTGGACTTGTCACTTCAACCCCAATGGGATTAAAACCATTTAACCACTAGTATACACTTTTTATCACCAAAATTTATTTTAAAAAATCAGAAAATGCAGTTAAGACTTGCAAGCATTGCTCTTCATTTCTATTTCAGAGATCTTGATTTAAAATCTAGACTTCTTAAAAGCACTGGTCACTCCTGGCTTACTTAGCCATTTCTGTCCTTTTTTTACCTATTGTCTTGAGCTTTCTTTAACCTCAAGCTTAATTCTTTTTCCTTTATAATTAACCTTTCTTAATTTTCTTAAATTTTAACTGTTTATTTTCATATTTGTGTGCCCAACTGCAGTCTCTCAAATTCCTACCTAGATGCCTAAACAAGGACAGATTTTTAAGGAGCAAACCATTCAGCAGCACAATTCCTAAAAGAATCCAACTGCTGCCAACACACCTTTTTAAATCTTAAACTGTGGATAGATTTCACATAGGAGCTCATAACATACCACTAAGCTTGTGATAAATCTATAAATACATACAAACCTCACCCATCAACCTGAAAGATTAAAGTGTGGGTATGCTGTAAATTCATCCACATTTAGAAGACTAAACATTTTGGCCCAAGTGGCAGCAAAAGAAAGACTGTGATCACAACATCCTTTATTGTTTGGTCCCACAATAACAGAAACTGGGGAGGCAGGAAACCTCACAAGCCACAGATTTGCTACAAAGCCTCAATCTGTTTTGGGCAGCTTGGATTAGTAACTTCACTAATCTCTCTCTGAAATAACAAACCATTATGTCCCAAGGATGCAAGAGCATCACTTTTTAAATTTCAATTATCCATCAAAGAGTAGGCTACTATAATTCCTCACTAATGTAGGATCAACAGGGTCATCAACACTTCAAAGCATCACAGCTGAATCTGTCAAAAATACTCATTTTATGAAGGTTTTTTTTTTCTTTAAACATAAGAATAGTGAGCAGAGAGAACCCCTATAGCAGCTAATCCTCCAGACTGTCATTTAAATAAATTCATTAACATTATCCATAAATTTGACTAGTTAATACCAAGTCATAAAACTGAATCCAAACAAACAAGACACTAAAAAAAGGAAAAAAAGTTATCAATTATTACCCAGCCACATTGGATTGGGTCAGGCATGCATCTAGATAGTATCATTGGATTTATCCAATGCTGCTTCTTGATAAATCTGGTATGACAGCTTCAAGCTAATCAAGGTAGAGTTATGAAGTAACATACAAATCATTTAATAATCTGTAAAGAAGTACTGTTTCAAGACTAATATTAACTAACATTTGAAAAAGACAACTATTTGAGTGAGAGTACAGATGATTCATGGACAGAGACTAAGCTACTACAAGCTTTTTAATGTGAAATTCTCTTCTTTCTTAGACTACCTGATATTTGCAATTAAGAAAGTATCTTGTTGGCCAGAGAACACAATCATGTTCCTAGCTCCTGTAGTTAAAACTATAACAAACTCTTCCTAATCATCTTTAATTGCTGGTGATGAAACAGCTTGGCCTTGGCCTGATTATTTAACCCAGTATGAGCAGTGACAGTGTGAAGGCAGATTGAGGTTGCCCATGCAGTCAAGCTAGAATATTTACATTAAAATGACTGCATCTGATGGACATTTGCATTCAAGTTCTTGGACAGGGATGGGAAACAGAAATATCAAAGCATTGGAATTGGACTCATATTTATCACTGTCCTCCAAAGTTTCTCAGTGTTCTAGAGTGGGAGTGTCATTTACTCTCTAGCCATTACTGCTAATCAGTCCAAGTTCACTTTTGTCCCTTCTCCTTCAGACAGCACTAATTTAGTTGGATGGTACAGGATAACCAAAAGTCTCATTCATTGGAAAATTATTTTGCATGCCATCCTTCCAGATGGTCCAAAACACTCAGTTGGATAAGTTCTTGAATGAATTTCAGGCACACTGATGATTGCCATAATTTATCCTCCAAACTATCTGCATTCAGAGGCCTCAGATGAGAAGAGGCCCCCCTGTGCCCCGCACCAAAACCCTTGCACTGGGACTTGGTGCCTACACCAGGAGCACAAAGTCAGAATGAAGGGTGAAATCCATGGTGAGTTAGGAAGTGATTTGTCATGCAGCCAATGTGCAGCAGAGCTAGGACCTAAACCCAGCTCTCCAGAGCTCCAATCCCAGCTTCTAACCACTTCCTCATTTAAGCCATTGCTTTTGGAATAGACCCCATCACATTCTTTCCACGTTGCGATTTAAATTTCAAATCCTTTGCTGCATTTAATTTAAAATAGTCCAGTTTACTTAACATTTCCAAGCCACACTTGAACACACATGCAATTAGCAGCTCTTATCTCACTCTGATAGCACAGTTTAAATAAAAAGGCCCACAGAAATGTATAGAAAGATAGTTCTGCTTCTCACTCCCTTGTGAGGGAGACAGTAATTCTTGCAAATAGTATATTACAAAGACAGTTCTGTGTTTTCTGACACTGTTCCATTTGTGTCATATGGACATTCAAAACAGCACAGAAAACACTGGGTACACGCAGGTATAACTGAGAGCAAACTAAAAATGACAGTTTGGGGTTTCATAAAACATGACAGAGTTTTCCATGCTGCCCTTTTCCCCATCACTTGTATACCTTTCATCTCTTGATCATAAGCAGCACTCTGGTAAAGTCTGTGGTACAACTCCCATTGACTTACCATGCCAGAAGCCAATTTCCTGAAATACTGTAAGAAAATCTCTTACAGTACATCTTGCATAGCCAGAGAAATACTAACAACATACAAACTGTTCTAGTGGGAACCAGAAAATCTCCCCTTGTCTCCTTGATTTTCATAAGTTCCAGCTTCACTTGGTAATTACAGAGTCATCCTTCAAAACAAAACAGTCCTCTGCTTCCATACTCTATTTCTCACCATCATCAAAAACAATCTAATTCTTTAGACTGATAGACTAGCATCAGAAGAAGAGGAATTAGTATCAGAAGAAGAGGAATTTGATTACATTTAAAAGGGCTACTTGGCAATATTTTCAGCACTGGAGTAATGAGTTTTCATAAACTCATATGATAGATTAAAACAAAATGTCCACCATGATTTTCTTTACCTTACACTGCACAAGGGTTGTTTTCTCTAGCCAGCCACTATAAAGTACAAAAGACTAATCCAACATGATGGCTCCATCTTAAGAAACATCTTTAGTCAGTTCTTTTAAGTGGAAAGCATTCTCCATTTTACCAGACCATCCACCTGAGATACCCACAACATTTTTCTTTCCCTTCAGACAGAGGATATAGAAAAAGTGAGGCAGAATGATACAGGAGGAAGAAAACTGGCTTCCATAGCTTCCACAGCATTTTTAATCCAAGATTCTCAGACTACTCCAATTATCAAATATACTCAACTTCCATTTCTACTGTTTGAACCTCATTTCCCAAAAGAAAAATAAAAAACAAACAAACAAAAAACCAACAGAGAAAGACAGATTGCATTCCAAAGCACACAGAATAACAAGCTACAGGTAAAGACACAGGGCTGGCACCCTCAAATACTCTGAGTTGCTTAACTTCTCTCAACACAGAAACAAAGTAGAATGTACCATGTCTAAAAAGATATAGTCACACTAGAATATGTCATTATAATCAGTTAAATTACTATTTACATTTGTTAGAGCTTTGTGATTGTTAGCATCTTACAAGGATCATAAGGAACTATTTGATTAGTCTAATTTTGATTCATGTAATTACAATCAAGGTGATCTCTATTGCATAACTACTGAATACCTTGTATTTTCAAAAATAATAGTGAATTTAGTTGTATTTGGGATTTTCTGTGATTTCAAGCAGAAGATCCTACCTTTCCAAGATCTAGAAATCCAGCATAGGGGCATGTTTTGACTTGGAAGTATCACAACTTGCATGTTGGACATATGTTTTTGGCTTGCTTTGTCACATGCCATGCACAGTGCCCTACAGAACTTTGGAGCTGACCCTGCAAAGCAGCACCGGGATTTAAGATCCTCTTTTGAAAAAAGAAACAACCACCATGACCAGAGCAGCAAAAGATTGGCAGAACCACTTAGTGCTTGCATAGGCCAACTATCAGCAGGAGAAAGATCTTTCTCTTGTTTTTCTCATCACCCCTTTTCTAAAATAAGTTTCACAGGGTGGATAAATATCTCCCACCAGCTTAAGCACAGCAGGAGCTTCCCCTTTTCTGGTTGCTACTGCTTTTTTGACCAAAACAACACACAAGAACTGGGTATTTTCAGGTGACTATGGTGCCCAGACAGGTGCCTACAGCTCATTTTTGGAACACCTAAAGCAAACAAGTTTAGGAAAACCATCAATGGCAGTTTTACTCATTCTCTGTCCTATTCCAATAGCAATGGTACAGATAATTATTTTCTCAGAAATTTATTTACCCTGTCCCCAAAAAAAACCCTCTATGTCAGTAGTTTATGCAGCCCTGCTGACAGAAAGCTTTTCCCACTAATACAATATTCCTCCAGTGGAATTTAAGCCTATCACTCTTGTGCTATATGTGCCACACACTTCTCTAAGGCAGCCATTTTATTTTATGAACTCTCACAGCTCTGCAGCTGCCTTATCTCTAGATTAAATGTATTCATTTTTCCAGTCTTTCCTCACTGCCTGTGCTCTCCAGATCTCTGATCTCCACTCACTCCACACCTCCATGTGGGGTCTGGAATGCTGCAGCCGTACCAGTGCCAATCACAGCAGCAAAATTGTTTCTGGTGTTTTGTTCTTGTTCATGTTACCTTGCACCACTGTGACGTCCTCAGCTGCTGCTCAGTTTCTCATTCACCATAACCCCACATCCTTCCTTGAGAGACTCCCCTAGCTCTTCATTCATCTGCTCATCTCACACATAATTTATACCTCATCACAGGACTCTGTGCCTGTCCTTGAACTGAATCCCACTTAATTCAAATCAATTCTTCTAATTGTCAGGATTCTTTTGACTGTTAATCCTTTCATCCAAGTGCTTGCAGCCTTTCCAGCTGTTCCTGGCCTAAAAATACAGTACACATTTTCTAGTTCCTCATAAAAATTATTGCTCTATGAACTGACAGGCATCAGACCCACCACACCCTCCCAAGGAATCCCACACACAGCATCCTCCCCATTTCACAGAAACTCACGGATAACTACTCTTAGAGCCTCTTCCCACAAGACTTCTCTCATTATGTAACTTTATTTTGCTCAGGAAAAGCAAAAACTATTCTAAATAGTTTTTCAACTATTTTTAAACTATACTAANCCCCATTTCACAGAAACTCACGGATAACTACTCTTAGAGCCTCTTCCCACAAGACTTCTCTCATTATGTAACTTTATTTTGCTCAGGAAAAGCAAAAACTGTTCTAAATAGTATCAAGAAGCTCTCCTGCAGAGAAAGTACAAGGTACCACTTCCTTATTGACACTGTCTGCTACTCTAGTGTGGAAGGAAATTGAGACTGTTGTCATGGTTTAACACATCTGGCTGTATATACACCTCATCAAGGTATTCAAGGTGGTTTGTTTTAAACTTTTCATTCCACTGTTCTAAAAACTGCAGATATCCGCTTGTGTCCCCCACCCCACTGCTTCCATTTTCAAAGTTGTTTCAAATGCTGACTCTCTCTGGAACCTCATCCATCCTTCACCAGCACTAAGAAGCAACCTTTGAGGGATTTCAACTGAGTCAGCCATTCTCCTTTCAGTTCAAGCTTCCCCATCTTATTCCCCTATTTTAACCTGAGCTGTTACCCATTCTCACCAAGGATGGCTGCAGCACCTGCCTGATCACTGCTAATTTTTTTTTTTAATGAAATCCAAAGAAAAAAAAACACCTTCAAAAACATTAACTGGTTGTCCCTGATATCAGCTTGTTGTTGATACAGAAGCTTTGTGCTGATTTCCCAGCCAGCTCTAGAGAACACAACATGACCTTTCTTGTTTACCCTGAAACTTCCTGCTGGCCCAGTTCCCACCACACTGTGGCTGTGTGAACAACCCCAAGGGCTCCCAGAGCCTCCACCTCTTCCACCTGCACAGCATCACTCAGCCATGTGATTTATCCCACTCAGCCTCTGCAATGGCTAATTAAGCCATCTTCCTGATTGCACATAAAAATGCTCAGGTCATCCTGCTAGAGGCAAATATCTTTATTGAGAGAAGGAAAAAAAAATTGCATCTAAAACATAATCTCTGAATAAGCCATCTTTTCCAAAGCAGGATTTTTAGGAGACAGAATCCAATTCAACTGCTCTAATTTACCTCAAGAATAAGTGAATTAAGTCCTCCTATTATTCCACTCCAGATATACTCAATGAAATTTCCTATAAAACAGTACATAAGCTGCTTTCTTCCTTGTTATGTTTCATTATCTGTAGTTTAAGTAATTTATATTATTTCACTAATTATTTCACTTTATATTTTTTCACTAATAAGCAGATTTGTCAAAAATATGTTGACAAGTAATTTTAATTAGACAATTTTTTCAGTTAAACCTCTCGTCACTCCATTTTAACCCTTCACATGTAAGAACCAAAAGCTTTGAAAGCATCATTATAATCATCTCATGTAACCAACAATCACAACACCACTGACCAAAATAAAAATAAAATTCTTGAGACGAACTATGCAAATGGCCAGTAGATTTTAAAGCAGAAAAGAGCTAAAGAAGTTAAATACCTGGCTGCTTGGTGTAATTACCTTTGCCCTCCTTCCCCACAACTATTTAAACTTATTTTAAATTAACTCCTCTTTACCTGACTTCGCACCTGGGTGTGAGTTTTCAGGAGCACTCAGCCAGAAGAGGACACAAAGACTGCCACAGTTTCTAATCCTTGGGTATAAACCATGAGTAGCACATTCAGCTGAGAAAGAAAAAGGTGGTGCTAATCTTGGGGTGAGGGGGAAAGCCTTCAACTCCCATCAAAAAGACAACCAGTGAGGTTTGCTGTCACCTCAGAGGAGACATGGCACACCTCAGAGGACCACCAAGGTCTCAAACCTCCAACATCCCTGACACAGCTCCTCTCCTCTGCTCTATTAAGTGAACCTCCCATGCCCATCCCCTCAGCAAATTGTACAGCTAATACCAGCATTATGAAGAAAATAACCATCATAAACTGGCCTGGAAACACTGATGGACTGAAGCACAGCAGAGCCCGTGTGTCCCGGCAGCAGCAGCTGGGATAACCCAGCCTGGCTGCCCTCGCCCCTGAGCTGCAGTGGGGGGTGGGGGGTCACAGATAGGGCAATAAACCCTGGCATTAACCACTCTGCAGAACCCAAGGGCAGGAAATCTTGGAGCACTCATCACATCTCCCGGCCAGCCTGGAGAGACTTTCTTGCTCCATCTGGTGGGCAAACAAGCTGCTTCTGGCTCACAAACAGCCATTCCCCCTTTAATTGTCAGTGAGACAATTAATGAGAAGAGATTTACAACAATTTATGAGAAGAGATTATTAAGGAAGAGTGTCTTCATTAACAGCAATTTTTGCTTCTCCTGGGAAGAATTCCATTTATAAAGATTAAAACACATCACTGCTGGCTGGAGTTATTTCCTGTGTACCTCTTTCTATTCATATTCCAGCTACAGACCTGTGTTTACCTTCACAGGTCCCAGACAATTAGAAACTACAGTCCCAAAGAATTGTCACCTCTCCTGAGACCCTGAGTACCCCGGTGACATCAATCACAAAGCAATTCCTGAACAGCTCCTAGGCAGAAATGGAGCAAACACAGCACCTGCAAGAGAGCTCTCTGCTGTTACTGCTGAGCACAACCACGGCAGTCACTGGGTTCACTCCCTGCTCTCATTACCCAGGGATGTGTTTCTGCTTGGAAGAGTGGAAGGAGTTCTAAATTGCCCTCCCACTGTGCATGTTTCCTCAATGAAGACCTTACCTAGCTCTTCCCCAGCAAGATGGATGAGAAGTAAATGAACTACAATAGGAGCTCATGACATAGAACTCAGCAACTCCTCGAATTTGCCCTTGCCCACGCCTTTCAAAAAAATATAGCATTTACATAGGAAAAAGGCCCAGTGAAAAGCAGGAGGTTATAATACATGGCTGCATTTAAATTCATGATAGATTTCATTTGTTCATCCCAGTGACAGGCTTTGGAATAATTCTTCATCCTCTGTTGTCAGATTTTTTTATACTTGAGAAACAATAGAAGTCTAATAATTGTACTAAGGAGCAAGACAGCCCCAGCCATTTCATCTATGCACCCCAGCTAATGACAGAAGCAAAAAGAAAATATTTAGTTAAGTATCTTTGTCTGCAAGCTGGATGCAAACCAACAGCATTAATAACCCTCTTTAAGACAGACATATGGACGAAAGCCTAAGATCACATCTCTGTAATTGTAATTACAATAGGTTTCTAGTCACTGAAATGTGTCCTAGTTTAACAAGATCCCTGCTGTCACTATTTTTTTGCTGAGGTTAAAGCAATAAATAATTCTGCACTCTCAGTTTCTGGTTTAAAAAAGAAAAATCCTAATGGTATTGCTATGGCCTTTCCAACATCAGAGCTCCCTTCTGTCCTTATCCTTTTTATAACATTTGAGTTAATTTATTACAAGACAAAAATATTTCTCCAACTCGCAGGCATCTACTTTCAATCACAACTGTATTTGATTACATTAAATAATATCGATTTATTTCATTTAGAGCTGAGTAAAAATGGTTTCCTGTCAAGCAAATCTACTCCTCCTTAAGCTACCTGTAGCAGTTATCATGACCAAAATGCAATTTTTTAATTCCTGAAGATGCAGACTTAGCTCATCTTCGACTCGTCATAGCAAATCATTTCACAAAGGGAGACACAGACACTGTCCTTATTGTACAGGTGATGGGGGAGCAGAGACACAAAGAGATGAAGTATTTCACCTCTGGAGATGAAAATAGGAACACAGCCCTTCTGATGCTATACCATACCCCACACAGATCACATGGTGAATTTAGAGCCATCATGTACTCTATTGCTAAAGCTGCTTGCTATGTAAAAGCTTCTCAGTTTGCAAAGGTTTCTACTGCCAGCTCTGAAAAAAAGAACAGATTCTGTTTAAATTCAGCTACAATTTCTGTTTGAGCTCACATGGTGGACACCCTCCTGGAAAAACAGGGCTGTGCCTCTCACTTGCTCATTAAATGACACCCAGCTGTTTATTATCCACAGCATCTGTGTTTCTCAAAGGACACAAACTACTAACTATGCAGATATTAACTCATATGTGAACAGCAGTGATAAGTCAAATTATGAAATTTTACTTGTCTAACCTAATTGAATCTACCCCAGACAGTAATAACACTAAAGACAAGAAAGGAATTTCACCACCTCTGTTCCCTTTTTCATAAAAAGCTCAGCTCTGACTGTAATACACCAGGGCAATATTTGAATGCTACAGCGCACAGATGCAGTCACACAGAAATTAGAACTCTCCAAATTTAAAAAAAAAAAGCAGCTATAGTACATAGCTGCATCAGTACCAGCTCAAGAGTGGAAAAGTACTTCATCTGCTTAGCCCCTTTCTACTCTGTTGGTGACGTCAGCCAGGCACTAATGAAAGCCCAATTAGCATATCACCTTGTGTGTTTGAATGTACAATTGGAGCAGCTGATGATTCTCTTCTGAGATTCTAAACAACCACCAAAGCTGAGCCAGAGCTGTGGCTTGGTAGGGAAGATTTAGCTTCAAAACATACCCAGTTCCCTGTGCAACACAAACAACTGTGCCAATGGCAGAAAAAACCCCAACCCAGAGCAGATGCATTTCCCTGAGGAAAGCAACGCAATGCAGCTCCAATTTTGAAGAGCATTCATTTGGCTCTCGTTGTAGAATAAAGGCTGTAATTCCGAACTGAGTTGGAAAACTGCATTGACTACTTGCTCCCAGAAACCAGGGTACAGACCTTGGTGAACTTTAGGAAAGCAGCACCCCTGTCAATGCCCTGCCTGTTTTCCAGATGACAGTGACTGAAGAGCAAACAGCTATGGGACACAACGTGCATCCTTCTGCTCATGCTGCACTCAGCCAACATAGAAAAGAAAGGGAATTTGTGGACCATTCAACTTCAGACATTGACTGGATTCGCTGGTGGGGAAGGTTCTTTGATTTCAGGGCCCTGTGACTCCCTTTGGTCCCTATTTAGCCACCAGAGTCCCAGGGAGAATGACAATGGATGTCTCTCATCCCATCCTCCTTCCTGAATACCTGCAGCAGCTGTTTGTTCCATAAGCACAGATGTGAGGGCTGCCATCCAGGGAGCCACAAGTCATTCTCAGCACAGCAATGCACCAACTGGCACAGAATTTCAAATTACCAAAAGGAATTGTAGGGGTGGAGATGAGACATGAGTTCAGAGAACAGCCTATTGAAGCACTGCAATGTTGATAGAAAGGAGTGAAAAAATGAAATGCCTAAGTCTGTAGCAAGAACTTGCCTATTAAACTTCCTGTACAGGGACTGAAAGCAAGACCAGAGGCTCCTGCCAGACCTTAGAGAAATCCTAAAGGGCACCACTGTTTTGCAGCATTTGAGGGCTAGAAACTGAAAACTGTCTGTGTCAATCCAACAGCAATGACAGGGAAGTACAGTGCTCTGAGCAAGAACTCCAGCCCTGACCTAGATAAAAGAAACAGGAATTCAAGCCCAGCAGGACTTCCTTGGAGTCTCTGTTGAAATGACAAAATTGGTAAAGTGCTGGTGTTGATCATTCTGTCTAAATGGGCAGAAATCAAACCCCAACACAACAAAACACACCAAGAGCACCACCTCAATCCCCATACACACCAAAGAGCTTCTGCCCACACCCTACTCCCTTTAAATACCAGGTCTTCCTGTCTGACCATGGCAGTCAGAGGACACAAAACAGTCTGTGACCATCAGAGAATGCCTCATAAGCAGACAGAACCACAACAGATTTAAAAGGGCTCTGTTAAATGAGAACATGTCCTTGAGTGATTTTCAGCCTCAAACCATCCTTACTCCTAGCTGATCACATCAACATGTGCCAGGTTTTGCACAAAAAAGGCAAAACACTAACAAGTCAAATAGCTAAATAACACTGCATTTAAGTCTTTATTAAACATGGCTACAGTGTATACAGATGTAATTAAACCTTGGGCTTTGATTTGGCAAACCTCCTCTACAAATAATCTTTGTTTCACTGTTGTTTCTCCTCAGTGCTTCATCAAACTCAAGAGACATCCTTCAGTTTCTCCCCCACCCTTGGGATTATCAAATGTTTTACAGCTCTGCAAACCTTGGAACGGCCAAACACTGCAGCTGTAGATGAAAGGGAATTATCTTCAAGGTGCTTTCTCCCAGCAGTTCCTCATTTTCTTGCCTGGGGTGGGGAGACTTACCAGAGAGCCAGGATGAGAGAGCAGGGCCCCATTCCAGAGTGCAGAATAAGAACACAGACTCAATATCACAGCTCCTTCCAAGTGGTGATCAGTCTTCTAAATGATCTATGGGAAAAGGAGACAGTATTGAAAAGCTTTAACACTGGAGTGAGCTACTTCTTGCCAAATTATATATTTCATCTTATCATTTCTCATGAGAGATATTGTTTTGCTAATTATGTCTAATGATTTTTTATGGTAGAAATTTTCCAAAAGATTTTACATTCACTCTCACAGCACTAAAAAGAAACTACCATGTTGATCTAAGCCCATATTTAACCTTTGTAGCAAATAAAGAGGGCACAACCAGGTCATGATTTTAAAAATCCATACTTTAACAGAATTATGTTTTATTTTCTGTTCTGAAAAAGACCCCCAAATTCTTGTTTTGTTTGAAAACTTCCTTTCATTAAATCATAAATTGAAGCAGATCAGAAATATGAGTTGAGCTATCACCATTTAGCCTTCAATAAACTCAGTAAACAGCAGAAATTAAGAAAAGGAACACCAGATGCATAAACAACATAAAGTAAATTTGACATCTAATGGTAATTATGTCAATACTTGGAATAGCATCTGAGAGCAGCATTTCTAAACAATCACTCTATGAACTAGAATACAAGAGTGTTTCTTTTTGATAAGTTTGCAAATCAGTTCTGACAAAGGGACATTTGAACCATGCAGCAATCCCAACCGGATCTAATCTTTGGAAAAGTTTTCTTCCCAACCTCAAAATCCCCCAGAAATACCTAGATAAGATCAAAAACAACAGCAGTAATACAACTGAGACAAACACCATGAGATCTTCGACCCAGACTGATTTAGAGACCCGGGGTGTAAGAGATTTAAAGGTGCTCTTGTCCATTTACAGGCCATTAACACCTGACCGGGTGGGACTGTTACCGCACCCAAAAGCACAGGTTGGCATTCCTTATGCATCAGCAGCTCCCACTAAACTTCCAAAATGTCCCCAGTGCGCCCTGCAAAAACACACAGCCAGCTACACCCTCCCTTATTCTAGAGGAAACAGAATTTAAATGCAGTACAGTCAGCAGTTTCATCCAAGTAAATGAAAGGAGAACTGAGCTTTCTCTTTCAAAATTGACAAAGTGATTTGCAAGCTGTAATGGAGAGTTCCTGCTTCCCCTTCCTGGGGGCTGGATAATGCATCTGCACAGGGAGTATCTGGGAATCTAGAAGTATCCACTTCTGAAAGACTGCTACTTGAAATGACTAATCTGAACGAATGTAACTCCACAATTGATTCTTTCTTTGCTTCCAGTAGTTGCCCTTATCGACTTACAGTGTACATTTCTAAAAATCATAGGTTTCTTTGTTTGCTTCCAGAAAAAACACTTATTTTAGATAATCTTGCCTCCACAAAGTTATTTTTCAATTTTCTTCAGTCACTGCCGTGCCTTCAGGAATGTCTGATTACCCCTAAAATGCCTTCTGACAGCTCAGATTCATTACTAAATTACCACATTTAAATTTTTCATGTGCACAAGGCAATTACTTTTATGAATGACTGTCAGCAATGTTTCACTAAATCTGAATGAATTTTTAAAGGATTCTAATTGCCACTTAGATGCCCCTATAACTCTCATTTTAAAGGCTTTCTTGTCTTTTGGTCATAGTTACCTGTGTTCAACACAAACATGCTCCCTCTTACCTTTTATATCATTCAAAATTATTTACATCAGAAACAAAGAAATATGAAGCTGGTGGTGCTACATAAGCAGATAGACTGCACAGTAGAAATGATTCATAGCCAAAGTCTTGAGAATGAATAATTATCTGTAACCCTCACACTTGCGTCAAGTTACATTATTCATTTGGGTTTGGCAGGAGAAATTAATGAATTCCAACTTGACAGGCACCTTAAAAAATTATAAATTTTTCAAGCAGTTGGGCCAAACTAAACCTTTAATATGTCCAGGGAGAGAAAAAAATAGAGGTACACAAGGAGTGGTTTTTTCCCATCAAAATTTTTAAAAGCACAGATACAAATACGTATTCAGAAAGGGCAGGTGAGTTTTAAATTACACCACTAAGATGGGCTGGAGTTCTGACTTGTGTCCCAGTGGAGTGTCATCAGGAAATTTCATTAGCACAATCTATTTTTTATACCAAGGTTGCTAATGAAAGTGATAAACAAGATCAGAAATAACCTAATGATTGATGCACTCCCCCAGCAAATTCCAGCTAGATGTTTCTCTTTCAAGTGCCACATTTTGTGCATGTTCTTCACCCAACTGCTTGCTCACTTTGGAGATTTTTCTATTCTTCTTTTCATTTTCACTGTTCACTATCAGTTTGTAGAGAGGCAGCAAATGAAATATTCCTTTGGATTAATTCCAGATGGATTAATGCTTCTTTAATTCTTTTGTCTAGAAGGCCAAAGATCAGGATAACAGGAAAGAAACAGAAAAGTATGTCTACCATGTCTTCTTGTGCACAAGGAATGAAGTTGCTACCACTGAGGTCTGAGGGAGACATTTGAAGAAGGTCCCATCAAAGCAGTGATGTTGAAAAATAGCCTATAAAATTGGCTTGCATTTCTTAAATTATACATAAAGCAAACACCCCATTAAAATCTAAGATGCTTTGATTACCTTGCTGGTTTTCTTGCTGGCAGAAATGTGGGCAATCCAGTGAACTTCATCTCTGCCCCCTTTTTCAGTGGAGAAAGGAGAGTGGAAAACATGGCAAGCCACTTCTGTAAAGATTTTGAATCATCCAATAAATGTGCTGCAAGCCATTTTTAAGCAATATTCATCTTCTGCAACAGCAAACCTATTTCACTGTGACCTTCACCAAAGGCCAAAACCTGAGGGATGGCTGCCAGCAGCAAGTTATCAATATCCAACCTTGCAGAGGATCCAAAAGGGATTTTCATCTGCATCTAAACTCTAATTAGCAGCTCTCAAAGCTGTGCTTGATAACTTTATTCCAACAGTCAATTTCAGCCCTTAATACTTGCCCATATTACTGTCCAACATACACAGCTATGGATGAAATGCTTGAAAAAGGTGAGTCCAGCAAAAGCTGCCACCTGCAAGCAATATTGCATTATATCACAGAGGCAAGGACAGGTCAAACCAGGCTGAAGCTGAGCCAAGGGAGCAGTAAACTGCCAATGTTATTCCCTGGTTCCCAGTGCTCCCACTGACCTAAGCAGCTTAATGAATCCTGGTCTTCTGATCAGATCCAGTAGTTGAGCTGGGCTCTCTCAGCCTCACTGGCATGCTTAGATACAGAGAAATGGTATTTAAGAGCTGTGGAGTGATGCAAAAGAATTCCAGGTTGCTAGGAAAACTACCTATGTACAGGAAGAGCTGGACTTTTCCCCCTCATACAGGGGGTACATCTTTGCATTTCTAAAGATCCTCAACATTTTGCAGATCAGAATCCTACCCTAAAAACTGAAAGCATTTGAAGAAGCTACCTCAACACATTCTCTTGCCTTCTCTCTTCTACTGCTTCTCACTTCAAATTCCTGCCAGATGAGTCATATTGAATGTCTCTCCAAAAACTTTGAAGGTTCTCTCCTGCTTATTTTGAGAAAAGAGTTTTTCATTGCAAAGAACATCATTTATACCAATTAACACCTTGTTAACTATCCTAACAAAGTTAATTCCACCGATTTTGCTAGGTTTTCCCGATCACAATGGTAGCTATTTGAAAAACAGCCCTTTGAACTGTCAAGCATGTTTCCCAGACATTAAAGTTAACTGCATACATTTATTTCTTTAAAAAATTACAGTGACAAGAACAAATGCCAAACCTGAATGGTGCCTCTGTCCTCATTCCATGAGGGGACCACTTCTTCCCCATGACACATGGAGCACAGCAGATTGTCCTTGGCACACCAAAAAACAAGAACAAGCAGTGGACACTGGGGTTTATTTAAGAGCTTTTACCCAGCCTGATTATCTCACATGCATTCACTTGCTCTCCTCCAAGCTTTATAGGTTCACCAAGACCTGACTGCCCCCTCCCCAGAGGAAGATCACTGCTAGCCTGAGCAAGGTAGGCAGAAAAGTTCTTTTAGTTCTTGCTAGGCAGCTGTTTGCAGCCACCAGCCTCAGGCAAGACTGGCCAGGGTCCCTGCACATCCCCAAGCATTTGTCTCCATGCAGCTCACTGATATCCAGGATCTGTGCTCCAGTCAGAATCTCCACCACTGTCTCTTCATGTAATATTCTTCTCAAGATCACTTCTTTTTGGGAAGCCACGTTCCTGGCTTCCTCTTCCTTCCAGCACCAAAGCCAGTGTTCCCCCCAGTCTAAACCAGAACACAGTTTAAAGCAGAAGCATGACATCTGATCAGCCTCCTTGTTGTTGGTTCTTTCTCAGGCCTGCTGTAGGGTTTGGGTTGTTAATTGGAGGATTTGGGATGTGCCACTACATTTTAGCCCACATACTATCAGAATTTACAGCTGAGTAATACCAACTGCAGCCAGCAAGCAGCAGGCTGCAGCTTCAGAGTTCAAAAGTTCAGTTTCAGACACTCACATAGAGGCCCAGCTATCTGCCAGCTGTGTGTGCTCACAGCTCAGGCTATTTCTTCACCTAAGACACAGACAGATAGGTTATAGCCATGCTGAGACAGAGTGGAATCTGCAGATCGTTTCCACGTAAGAG
The DNA here is from genome assembly GCA_013397555.1 of Urocynchramus pylzowi. Lineage (NCBI taxonomy): Eukaryota > Metazoa > Chordata > Aves > Passeriformes > Fringillidae > Urocynchramus > Urocynchramus pylzowi. The sequence goes on along the minus strand of VZRH01006721.1, from coordinate 59,298 downwards.
CCACCTCTCTCAGGAAAGCCACATGGTAACTGGATTAGGTCATGTGTCATCCCCTAGTCTCAGTTAACTCCCCACACGTGCCCTGGAGTCAGTTCAAAAGAAAGCAAATTTTCTTCATCCAAAAGGCACTGCAGCCCATGGATGGATTTCTCAACTGAGAACAACTGGATCAGGCCCCAGACTGGGGCTGTCACAGTGTCTGGGTGTTTGTCAGGGCTGCTCCACGTGCAGCCACAGCAAAGCATTGGCAAGGCAGCACAAAACCACGAGCCCCAATTCAGTGTGATTTTTCATATCTCAGTAGGAAAGAAGCAATTACAAGTATCATGAAAATATTCCCAAATGGATTTTTAAAGTTTTGAAGCTGGTTAAAGCTTTTATTCAGCACTGACAATGGTTATTCTGAATAGCTCAGAGTAGGGAGATTTAAAGGCTTACATAAGGCCAAATGACAGTCAGGAAAACCCAGAAAAGCTTTAGGCTTTCTACAGGATCTATTTTGTTCTAGCTGGATCAGTGAACCTAATAAAACTTTATCTGCCTCATATCCTTAGGCTATCAAAGCTACAAAACCACTATCTTCTTATTAACTTAGTGTTTTACCAACACTGACAATCTGACTTCACTAACATGTTTCCTGTTTGTTAGAAAGGAGACAAAAAACAGATGGAACCACACTCTGGAAGACTCACCATGCTATTTATACTACAGAAAAGATATTGCTTTCCATGGGAACTCAGAGCTACCCATTGGTTTTAAGTTTATGAGTTAAGTGTCTTCTCAGAGCTTTCAAATAAGACAACATACAATGTGTCTGGTTTAACTGTTTTTTCCCCAACAGATAGAGTCCATCTGCTGAGTTTATCAGTGGCAGAAACTTTCATTAACACCCAAATAACTGCATATTATACCTACACTCAGAGAAGAAGCCACTTTATCCTGTAGCTTCCATCTGTCAAGCTGCGGTTCCTGGACTGCAATACCCCAGCAGCTCAGAAATCTCCCAACAGAACTCCTCTCCTTGAGACTGGGGATATGCCATCATTCTTAGCTTACAAGTAAGGCACTTAGGCAGCATGACATGACTGATCAACCTAAAGTCACCCGAGGTCTACAAATTGCTGTAATTTGAATGTCATTCACCTCTGCCCCAAGCTGATGGTCCTCAATTCAGAGCAGCCCCTCCTGGGGGATGCTTGTTACCCTCCACGGTTCACTTTGGATAGCCCTGTTCCTGCACTTCTGACAGAACTACTATCCCTCTGTTTATTAATCCTCCGTTCACTAAGAACTCAGGAAGAAGTGTTGGGAGCTAAAAATCCCCCAAACATGGCTCTATACATCCTGGACAGTCACAGCTAATGGCCTTGACACTAGGACTAACAAGAGGCAAAAAAAATTACCCTCAGTCCAGCCATGCACTGCCATCTCCTCTGTTTTTTAAGTAGCACATCCCTGTCTCTTTAATTACAGCAGGCAGGATGTGAACAGATGCTTACTGCACCCAGCAGCCCAATGATTCAGGCAAACTTTTAGCCATTAGCAAATCCTTTAGGTAGCTGACTCAGGTAAATAAGATGTGCAGATTCCCCCCAGCTGATTAACCACTGGGCTTGCACAAGCTTGGCTCATTGACCACATCTGTTGGGAATACAAATATCCTCAGCTGACAGCCCTGTACTCAGTTTCATCATCATTTTGGGTTGAAAACAAAAATGTCAGCATTCACTGACATCTTGTCTGGAGTTGGGACAAAACACCCCAAGTCAGTAGGAGGTGAGGAATTCTTCCATGAAATGAATCACAGGTTGAAATTATTCAAATAATAAAAAAGAAAAGCAGAGATCAAGATATAGGCTACAGGGATAGTCAGCCTGCAGTTCTCCAGATAAATCCTACAGATTTATGTACTGCTTACAGACATCTCAGTTATGAGGCCTGGCTCTCGAGCTACCTCCCAAGGAAACAAAATCCACACAGATCTTCAGTGATATACAAGCAGCATGTGAATTCAATTTCTTTAATAATCAAACCTAAGTCCCCAGCAGTTCCAGCTGTCATGTCCATTTCTAGCTTCTACAGGCACTTTATCAGCCTTTACTTCCAAAGCTGATGTCATGCAACACATCTGCTGGTTACTGCTGTGAAAATGTCCCCAATTTCACACCTTCCCAAAGGCAGATCCTCCAAAATCCTGTGCTACAACATGCAAGTGCCTCTTAACAGCCTCTCCAGCAATAAGTGGGCACAGTTCTAGAAAAACTGAATGGATCTTGCAAGCCTTCCTCTCTCATCACATCTGTGTCTTTTCCTGCCAAATATTTCACCCTGCCCTCCCCTCTACAACCTCTCACTTATCCATACAAACAACCCCCTCTTTGGTAAAGATGAGGCTTTCATAATCCACTTGCTGATGAAGGAAAACAGAAATAGAAATAAGCACACATGCCTTTTTCCTTGCTTACTTTGAAGATGCCATAGAATTTTCTTCAGCTCTGACTAGATTGAGCTGAACAATGAAAAGATACGGACAAGCATTTGGGATGCCTGCTGTAACAAAACAAGCATCAATGTTTAGTGTGGAAATGATGGAAGAAGTTAAGTCACGTTAATTGCCAAAACTCAAATTCCCTGGGCTTTTACAGGTATTTTTGTGCCAATATATGTCACAGTTGAGACAGCCACGATACACAGAGCATCACCATGCAATTTCAGAAGGCTTTAGGTATTCACCCACACAGAGTAACACCTTACCACATCAGATGACTTCAGGTATCTGCCCACACCAAGTAACACCACATCACTTCAGAAGGCTACAAGCATCTGCCCTTCTTGTTCTTTAGGCCAACCTATTATACCCCTCACAGTCACACATTGCACCTGTGTGCCTCTGTTCCCTTTGGTGGTTGGTCAGTGCACCTAGGCACTCCATGGCTCATTGCTTTCAATGCTGTCACCTGCTTTTCACAGCTGTGCCCATTGGGGATGAGGTTTGGCCACAGCCCCACTCCCAACTACCACAAACTGTATGCCTACATTTTTTAAGTATCACAGCAAATTATATCCAACACCCAGATTTTCTGTAATGGATGCCACAGTTTAAATTATACTGGTTTGTAAAGTTTCTTTCCCTTTCAGCTTCATGGGTCCATATTGTAAGTGTAGATTCTTCACCAACAAGAAGCAACCAGCTGTTCATTAAGAGTCCCAGGCTGCAAGGTGCTGAGCATCTCTGCAAACTTCATTCACCTGGGAACAGCCAGTGAAACAGATGAGGAACACAGTTTGTGGGATTAGGCCCTGGGAATGGTAGCACAGTGCAGACTATCAGACTCAAAGACTGTCCAAGGCAGTAAGTCTCCTCCTTCAGGCATAGTAAATAGGCTTTAGTATAGTCTGAGATTCCAGGGAGTGGCATCAAAACATGTACTTGCCACTCAGTATTTTACACATCTCGCTGTTGCTGTCCAACATTTTGCTCCAGTCAAGCCAACAGTCATGTGACCTTAAAGGCATTTGTGAGCCACTTAAGTTCATGACTCCATGTAGCCCAGCTGCTTGCAAGACAAACATTTGCTGGTGTAAACGAAGGAAAGGGAAGCAGGGGAAGTGGAAAGAAACCCTCTTTCCTAGGGGACAATCATTCTGGATTAGTAATGAGTGTTAAAAGAGAAAACTTTGTATTGCTAGTCATCCTCTCTGGAAAAAAAAAAAAATGCACATTCCCATCTTGCTTCTGCGAATGGAGAGCCTGCAGTGACTTTTTGGATTAGGAGACTGTAGCATTACCATGCCCTTACCAATTAGCCTCCAATGATTTCCCAGGTCTCAGGGAACCAGAGCAGAGTTATCATTAGTGCCCAGCACTAATACAGCATTTCAGCACTCTAAACATCTAACAGGAGAAATTACCTAAACAATTGTAAGAACAACTCTACTGATTCTTAGCCTTGCTAAAATAAACAGTATGATTTGTTATCCTATTATAAATACAAAGACTTTGCTATTCATATTTCATTCTGATGCCATTTTCCCTTCTTCTAAATGATCATGAGGTCGGGCTGGAAGAAGGGAAAAGAATCTTGTAAAATGCTAAATCTACAGGAACTGAGGGTGCTTAGCACTCCAGAGAGTGCAGACAAATGACAGTAAAGCAAATAGACACAAAGGAACAAAGTGGAGTTGTTATGCAGTCCTTACCCAGTCTTACTGGTTTCTATTGGATTTTCATCACTGAAAGATTGAACAAAGGCATAAAAGGATTTGCTTCTGAAAAGTCACGGAATTTGCAGGGTAACAACCAAAACAATTCTCTTAACACTGCCACTTCCCAAAGTGTTTGGTCACACCCTGGCTGAGCAGAAGCGATTCTGCTCACAAATCCTGCTGATAGATAAAAAGGCAGCACCCTGCACAGGGATCAAACCCAAAGTGGGACACAAACTGAAGGGCTTGTAGAGGAAAATTAGAAGCTCCACATAAATGAGGCTCAGCTTGATGCCTTGTATCCCTGGCAGGGTGACCAAAGCTGCAGTTTAGACAGAAGATGAGTGCAGAGGAAGGGCTGTGACAGCAGAAATCTCACTATTTATGCAATATGTTACTTTTTACCTACACGTGGGTATAAAAGAAAAAGCTGGGGAGAGAGCAGACAGCTATGGGACTTGCCCAGAAAGGCAGAGTGGCAGAAAAACCCATTCACATCATCATCTGACCACAGCTCAACAGAAATCTGTAGAGAAAATGGAGATGTGTCCGAGAAAGAGCAGCTCTGCACAACCAAAAAGCACTAACCCAGAAACAAACAAGGTTTGAAACATTTTTCTTCTTTTATGACTCACCCATGCACTCTAGACCATGTATTCACATTATGTGTAACAGTCTGAAACTAGTCTTAAAACTTACCAGCTTTGACCACAGCATCATTCCTGAGAAAAAAAAAATCCTCAGCAGATTAAGAGTCTGAACCCAGTCACCTTTTCCTTGATCACACAGCTGCCTCCACAAAGGCCACTGAGAGTCCAGACCAGTCTCTACACCCCAGCCTCATCCTGAACAACTCCAAAATGCCTGAGCATCCAGACACACACAGTCAGCAGAGAAAGTGAAAATCACTAAGTGAAGAGAAGAAATGAAAAATTAAGTTTGAATTGATCCTATAACCAATGTGACGATTTTAAGGGGAGTTTTTTGTTGGTCTTTGGTATTGACGTGGACTGTTCTTTTTGATCATGGTTTTATAAATGGTTTCTATCAGTACACATGACTGACTGATTGCAGGGTATGCTATTGCACTCTAACAGGCTATTCTCCACAACACAGTGATAGAAATTACTTTCTGGTGAGATTTATGAGGTTTTCCCCACTCCCTTTGTTTTATAAAAAATGAAGTTTTAAAGCCTATCAGCTCATGACACTACTGAAAACACACCTACAAAGATATTAAAATAACCAAGAGTTTAAAAAAAAAAAAAAAATTTGACAGTTATGACAAAGAGCAGCACTCAGTTATCCAAAAGGGCATATGGTAATCACCAGCTCAAGTCAACTGAGAGTTTCATCACATACATATTTTCAATATTTTGCTACACCAAGTACTTAGAAAGCTGTTCCTCCAAGGCTTTACATTCCCTCACCTTGCACTGGACTAAGTGATAGCTATAAACTTTTCACTCAGACATGGTCCTTGACCACATACACTCATAACATTTTAATAGTGAAGTTTAACTAAACATTTTCATGATTTTAAACTCAGTAAGAATTAATTGCTTGCTCCATTTCTTACTCAGTATTTCTGAATTTGGAGTTTCTTACTGAGTTTGGAATCTTGAATCACTGAATGCTCCCAAACATTTCAAAGATAAAAATATTTAAAAACATATTAAAAACCTACACTGCCCAGGCAAGCTGCCTATGAAAAAGAAATTTATTCTAAATGGGTAGAATGACTGCTTTCAGGGCTATATACAAGAACTAGATCAAAGGAGACACAGGATGTTACTCAAAATAATTTTCTCATCTAACTCTACTCACCACTCAAGCAGTGAATAGTAGGTTTTCTACAGATCTGTTTTTTATCTTCTTATCTAATATCCTGCAGGGGAAATAAGCATTCTACTTTCTTCAGAGTATGGCCATAGTGAAGAGATTTCAAGATATATCTCATGAAAGGATCTCATGCAGGCACGAGAGCCTTGAAGCTGTCTACATTTATGCATCAAAATCTTATTTCTTCATGGCAGATGGGCTGAAAATACCTATATGCAGGTTCAGGTGTGGATTCACTGCTTGAATTACAGTCAGGCATGACGATTATTATCACGTGAGGTTTTTTTTTTTTCCTTCCTTTACTAGGGAAAAGGATCATGCAGAGTCCTCAAAGTGTATGAAGGAAAAAGCATTGTTTGCAAAACAGCTGATGCAGGCTAATATGCATTTATTTTGTAGCATATTCCTACACTAGTAACAGAATGACAAAAAAATGCAGTAGAAAACATCTTCAAAAAATTATATAATCCATATTCTGCCCCCTGGAGGCATCAGCTGTACCTTTATCCTTCTGACAAAGTCTAGTAGGCCTTTATTGTATTCCAATGGCCTTACTGCCTTCTCATGCAACATCTCAGTTTGCTCCATTTTCTTGATTATCCAGCATCTGTCTTAAATCTTTCTTGTTGCCAATTAAACCCACTCATCTAGAGAAGAGATTATTCCCTTCTCCTTTTAAGAGTTTCATTATTTCCTCATAACATGGATGGCTCATACTCTCCCTTCATCCCTTTCTCAACAGATGTCTGGATAGCTCAGATTCCCTCAAATTCCCTTACCACCAACTTTGTGCTTCAACCAATTTTCCTCATTTTTCAAAAAGCTCCACAAATCTTCAGCTATCTCATCTTGCTGGTGTGCTAAGCTGGAGAAGGTCCTCATCACAAAGTTGTCCATGTTCTTCTCCCTTTCCATACCCATGAGTTTAACTCATATTTTGGATTCCAAAGCTAGTAAGCATATGTTGATAAAAGGAGAAACCCCACTTCTTTATATTTCACTTCTCTGAGCAAGTGATGTTCCCTTTTATCCCAATTCACATATGGCTCTCCAAAGAGATGTCAGATAGGCAGGTAAGTCTTACTGTTTATCACATACCAAAACTTCCAGTTCCTTTTATGTATTCCCTCACTTTAGCATACTCTTCATCTAAGAGACCATTTGTTCCAGGTTTTATTCCTAGCATGTGTCATACTGATAGAAATTTTCCCTTGGGATGTTCAATATTCCATCTTTTAAAGAGATTTAATTTTATGTGACTTGGTTCAGAGAAAGAAAAACCTTTTAAAAATCTGCCTTGTTATAACACGCTCACCTCCAGTCCATCCTACATAAACAGAAAGTTATAAAAAGCCTGATTTACACACAGTACTTTTTGTCTGTCTGTTCAATGTCATTACAGAGTTAACATTTATAATGCTGTTGAAAGGCAGGTGTTGCCAGCAATGGGCTAAGTGGAAACATTAATGTGACAAATTATTAATCAATTCCATCTCACAAACCCTAATGTAACAAAAAGAAGCATAAATAAATGCCTGATCTGTTAAATATATGGCCTTCACACTGAGACCCACTTTAGGGGTGGGCTTACATTGGGCCCACTTTAAATTTCTTGGCAATTTGAAGTTCAGGCTGCTTCCAAAACACTTTGGAGGATAATATACTAGCTGAAGGCTAGTAATTAATGGTTTAAGGGTGGTTTGTGTTTGCATTTAATTTTCAGTGAATTTCTGTACTGTTGAAAGGTGCTGGATCAATAGTGCTAGTTTTGAGCATATTTATCTTGAACTTTTCCCTATGGTCTTATCCACATGAAATGGGATTCAGCTTAACTAGTACCTAATTAGCCCCTCTGGTTCCTCAGCTTGTGGGGACCAATCCTAATTAAAAAGTAATATGGAAGATAGTAGAAATAAGTCTGTTGACTTACAGGGAGAGCTCAAAAGTAATCCTCCAGCTTTAAGCTGGAATATTTACGGCTCTGTGCCCCCTTGACCATCCTCTGTCCCATGCTGTCCCTTCCCTTGTGCTGACAGACCTAATGTTCATGTAGTGCCTAAAATCAGACAGGATGAATCCAGGTCTCCCTCACTTCCTCTCTCCTGTGCACAGAAAGACTGAAGGGGAACTGCACAGTTCAGTTGTTGCATGGGGTGAAAGAGAACTGAGTGAGATAAAGTCTGTCACATTCCTTGTCATAATCATGCACAGATGTTCCATATTAAAAACTAATATTTACTGAAATACTTTCAAAGTTGCATCAGAGCTCCTCAGAGTGTGTTAAAAATAAGCACATGCAAAATATTACATTTAGCTGGGAGCCAGATTCCTCCACCAAAACTACAGACAACTACACAACTGTTTCTCTGCTAATACAGTGAGCCAAATCAATCCCCTTCATCTAAACACCTCTGAACTCTGGGACTGGTTTTATCTGAGCCTGTATTTGGCCAAGTAATTGTTACCCTCCAGTGAGTACATGACCACATACAAAAAGTTCACGGCATGATCAGTTTATTACATGAAGAAATGTAATAAACTGTGATTTAAATTTAATAGCCTCAGACAAATTTGCCTGTTTGTTCAACAGAGTGAACTCTCAACCTCCGCTCATTTACAGAGATCCAAGATTCCTGCACTGCACACAGCAATCCAAATCTCCTCAGCAATTCATGGAGTTATAAAATGGTTTGGGTTGCAAGGGACCTTATGGACTATCTAGTTACAATCCACTGCCATGGGCAGGGACACTTTCCACTAGGCCAGGTCGCTCAGAGCCCCATCCAACCCAGCCTTGAACACTTCCAGGGATGGGGCAGCCACAGCCTCTCTGGGCAACCTGTGCCAGTGCCTCACCACCCTATCAGAATTATTTGTTTCCCCTAATAATGATAAGTCACAAAAACAACAACAACAATAATACAGCACATGTGGTTCTGATAGGACTGAGCCTCAAATTCCTATTTGATTAAGAGACCATCATATGACAAATCCAGCAAAATCAACTATCTGTCTGAAACCCAGGGAAAGTGCTTGATTTACAGCCCTAAGTGGACGTCTGCCATGATTTTCACACACTTTGCTATCTTGGCTGACCTCTCCCAGACGTATTTTCTGCAAACCAACAGATTTCACATGTTTTTAAATACGGTGACAGCCAGGAATTCATAAATAATATATCTCCACTGAAATATAACTGCCATGTCTGAGCAGTTCCGGCTCCAGGCTGGATCTGCAGCAAAGCCAGACAGCTCAAGTTTATAGCAGCTCTCCCCATTCTGCAGCTACACCATTAAAACAGCTCCACTTGTACTCAGCTGCCCAGACATGGACAGCTCAAGCTAATGGTACCTAAGTACAAGCATGAAATATTGCCTCTTGTCAGGAGAAGTTACAGTCATGCATGACAAAGTTAGGTAGGAAAAAGTGCACAAAGTACATCAGACAAAGTGGGCACGTGAACACTTTGTTTCAAAAAACAAGGATGAACTTGTGGAATTTGTGTTTGTTTTGTCAATTTGTCTTCAGTGTCATTCCTGCCCATCAGATGGGAATGTCAAACAGCATCCATGGGCTGGAATAACACTTCATTCCTAGAACCCAGGCCATGCCCCCTGCACCCATAACACAGTACTTTAGGAACTACTCATTTTCTTTTTGGGTGCTAAATACGAAAGTCAAGCTTGCTGGAAATTCCTCTATTCCTTCTTGCTTCTCAAATTGTCTGAACTGTCACCCTGGATCAGAAATCATAGGAAAAACAAGATTTGCTCTACACCCCAAATTTGCCATTGTAACCTTCAGCATGAAAAAGGAGAAGTAAGAAATAACAAACATAGAGAGGACTTTTAATAGAGGCAAGTACACATTACTAGATACTTTGGTCACCATCTCCCTAAACTATTTTCATTTTTCTTCTGAAGTTTTTCCTATGTTTCCTGAACACCTACACTAAAGACACCATATGCTGCTTGGGACTCAAAACTTCTGATCCTCAAACCTTCTGATCTAAAATCACCAGTCCCAGACTGACTCGTGCTAAAAATCTTTTTCTCTGCACATACACACAGACATACACACCCTGCACTGAAAATCATCAGAATCCACCATGTTCTGCCTGGTTACAGCCATAAGGCATCATCTGAGACAGCAACTGAAACCAGACTCCCTTGTTACCTGTGGGGTGAACTGGGGGGCTTTAGAAGAGTTACCCATCTCATATTCAACAGATTTGCAAATAAAAATGTACCATCTCTCTGCCCTATAAGATATGTCATAGTTCACACAAGAAAAACTGCTGAAAAGCCTAAATCATGCCCCAAACAGCCATGTGAAATAAGACTTCTCAGTATGCATGGAAAATCTAATCATCTTCAGTGTCTTGGTGCTTGGAGCAACTTTGAAACTTATTTTAAATATTCCATGTAGGCACCCACACATAGATGATTTATAACTATCCTCAAAGTTTTTAAAATACTTAGAGAAAAGTTACAGCAGCCACCAAGGCACCTTCACCACAAGCAAGGGCCTGGTATTCTGTGGGTATGAGAGCCACAGCAGGCAGCCAAGACCTTTTGGCACCAAAAAGGGGATCCTGGGACTCACTTCACTCAAACACACAGAAATGAGAGATGGGAAAGTCCAAGACATCTCCCAGCCGAACAAGAAGGATCATTTCCCTGGCTTTTCCACCCATCAGTTTCCAATTACTCAAGAGATATATTCTTCTACCTTCCATCCTGGGAGAGTATCTGTTGGTGTAATGATTCTCTCAGCTATGCAAATTTTCTATTTGCTCAGCTGAAATTTGTGTTTCCTTTGTCTCATTCCATTACTCCTAAAAACCACTCTCAGAACATCCTTCTGTTGGAAATGACATAACTTTCCTCATTAACTTTATTAATTATTTTTAATTAATTCTTCTAATTAATTGTTTTAATTAATTATAATAATAAGCTGTGTAATCTTCCACTTTAGCCAGCATGTAGCGAAGTTTTTTTTCACAGACTGCTGCGGTTAGAACAGTTTGGGAAAAACACTAAAACTTTAAGTTTTGCTAAATCAACCTAGATATGCTTTCATGAACAAAGCCTGAGGGAGAGATGTATTGCTGAAAACTGGACACCAGGAATGCAGAAGTTATAGACCACAAGGACATGGTGCAAAAACCAGAGAAAAAGAACAGACCAAAGAAGATAGTTCAGCATTCATAATGAAAACTCTATCAGGGAGAAAGATAGTAAAAAGGTTGAAAATGTGTATTAATTATCATAAGAAGTGACAAATCAATAACCAAGAGAAGATAGAGTACTAATTAAGAGAATTATGTACTTTGTAACCAATGAACATTGATTTCTTTGTTTGCTAAAGATATACAAATAATGAAAAAGTTTTTAAGTTGGTGTGCATCCAGGTGGAGCTATCACCATGGTGCTGTGAACCCACCCACCCACCCACCCATTACTTTCTAATGCCAAAAAGTAGTGTTGGAGAGTTTGATTTATCACAACATTTCCAGCAACACTTCTAGGAGGAGTTGCTCATTCCTCTTCTAAACATTACATTTGCATTTCTAATTAATCATGTGGTCCTTTTCCACTATGATGTTGTACTTTGGCCATTTCAACCTTTCACTGCTGTTACCAATGATGTAATTTCCCACTCCAGCTAGGTGGAACTAGGGGGGAGAAAACTTTGTTAAAAAAAGGTAGAGAGTGTCTCCAGATTGCTGCTGCACTGACAACATGAATTGTTCTGCCTTCTGAGAACATTATAATGAAAGGAGAGTACATTTTTCTAAGCACTAGAAAAACTCTAGTTACTTCTCCCTCCTGTGGTGTGTCCTTCCATGCCTGTTACAGAAAGAACCACTATATAGGAGGCAGCAGTGCGTTGGGAGGGCTTGTGGTCTTGTTTGCTGCCATGGATATGGATGAGTCAAGGAAATGCGTCTTGGAGTAGAGAGCAAAGAATTATGCAAAAGAATTATGCAAAAGCTCAGGGTCATCATCAGATGGACAGTTAGGGCAGATCTGTGAAATCTAGGGCAAGGCCAGGCACAGGGAGTGAGTTACAAAACACTCACCTCCTCCAGTGAGGGAGAGCAGCTCTGGAGGCTCAGCCCTGTGCCTGGCTGAGAGCAGTTAAGTGCTTGCTCATACCCTATGCACGCACTGGGAGCTGTAATGGCTCCTGGTGAGACGTTTTCCAGACACTGCCTGGCTCTTCCACAGTCAGCAGCTCTTATTAAAATTTTAATAAATTGGGTCAATAATTGCAGCAAAAGCCCCAATGCTCTGACATAGTGCTAGGCTGAAAAAGGACAGGGAACAGCACTTGTCTGGAGCACATCTCAGTGCTACACAGGGCCACCTCTGCACTTGTAAATCCAGTCAAACTCAGTCTAAAGGTCATAGTTATCCTTCTGAGAAACCCCATTACAGTCAGAGCAGCATTCACCAGGGACAGGAATGTTTCATGGTGTGCTCCTAGCAAACAGTCAGTGAGCTGCTCCAGAGCAGCAAAGGCAGGCAGAAATCCTGGAAGCACAGCAGGCACGTACAGCCCATCAGCACATCCACACAGCAGGCAGCTCTCAGGGAGGTCCAAAAAGCAAATGTGCAGGTGGGCACACAGTGTGAAAGGGTAAGGTCCTGCTCTCCTCTCATCCACCAATGCCTTGTTCATTCCTGTGATGGGTCCCAAGCCAGAAAGACACATCATAAATCCCATCTTCATCTTGAGACAGACCAAACAAGCTAACTTAAGGTGATAAACTCTTTCCAGCATTGAAACCCTTTTCTTCTGTAGGAGATAGACAAAATATGTATGTGTTTTGAAACAAAAATTAGTTCTTGCTGCTCTTTGAAACCAAATCTTTTCTCCTCCTTTACACAGATCTTTCAAAGGAGTCCCAGCTCAGGTTGAAAGGCCAGATACTTCTACAGTACACATAATGGCATCAGAATTGGCTGTGAACCATAAGAATTGCTGGTAACTATTTGCCCTGTGCTGCACTCCTTCCAACAGCTGTATTTTGCCTTATTGATCTGGTAAATTACCATGTACAGTCTTCTCTGTTGCGTAGCTTTGTCACTGTTGTGACACGAAATAACAAGACTCACGCAAGGTGTTCTAGCATCCAAACAGGAAGAGGAAAAGAGAACTTTATTTTTCAAACCTCAACATTTCTAGAAGTGACAGTGGATTGGAGGATGACATTGCTACCTCTCTAGCTACACTGATTAAACTAATAGTCTATCAAAATTCTCCTCCAACAGAGAAGAATGCAAAACAATCATTATTTACATAAAAATGCATGAGAAACTCCATTACAATAATGTAAACATCAGAAAGCTTAAAAAAACTCAAGAAAACAGGGCGACATAGCTTCTTCCCTCACTGGCTCTGAAAAGAGATCCTGAGGAACAGAGAGGTTTTGAATGTCCAGCCCACATGGATGACTGTCTGCACTAGCAAACACCTCTTCCACAGAGACACTCTCCTGTGATTGAGGGTACAGTATGAGAGGAAAGCTCATGTCCTTACAAACAATTTGATGGGTGAAGGTGTGGGTGTCAACGTCTTTGAAATGGGGCTTAATGTCTCTACTAACTTAGGGCAGCAGGTTCCTTGCAGAGCCCAGACAAGCCTGAACTTCTGAGCTCTGGGGTAAAATAATGGTTCAAGGGGGAATATGTGGTAGGCATTTAGGGAAGGCTGTCCCTTCCTAGTACCTCGGCCAATGGGGAAAGGAAGGGGGCAACATGTGGCCAGGAGTTTAGGATAAAAGGAGGCTGCACCCTCTGAAACCTGAAGAGAGAAAACCCTTCGGGCTTTCTCTCTGTGCCCCGGGAGACTCTCTCCCTTTATTCAAATAAAGTTGCAGGACTCATCTGTCTCCTTTTTGGACATAAACATCTGGCACTTGTGGATTTTCCTGACAAGCATGTCCAACCAAATCTGCTGTCATTATGAAGAGCTAATTGAGCAAATTATGCTTTTATACAATACAGCATTCCACAGAATATTTTTCTTATTTTTTAATATAGGTAAACATTTAAAATTTTTAATTTATTCTCCATATGCAAATCTCTGTCACTAGTTTCTTCCATTTTCTTTCTTCAGTTTAAATCATTCTATAAGAAAAACAACTGTTGGAGGGTTTTTTAAAGCTAGAGTAGTTCAATTTTTTGGAAGGCTATAGTGTACAAAGGAGGGCCTGATCTTTTAAAAGTGCAAAAAGCTGAGATTTAGACTTGTACCCTCAAAGTCTCCTATCGGACTACAAATCAGTTTAAACTACTGCTCAGACAGTCAAACATCTCTTCTGTGAACAGTTCAGGTTGCAGAAATGGTCAGTCATCTTCTGCTGTAGATTTGCAAAATTTCCACTGTAATCTCACTATAAAAGGGAGCAGAGTTCAAACTCTTTGAAGCAACAACTCAAGAACCTCACACAGAACATCCCTCTGACCAAAAGTTATGCTTTTCTAAGTGTTGCTTCTCTGCAGTACAAAATACTTCAGAAAGAGTAGCAGAAATTGTGACATCTAAAAAGGTAATGCCTCCTGTCAGGTAAACAATTTTTTAAAAAAATCGTACTTTCCAACATGTTGAGTTGGGGTTTTTTTTGGTGTTTTTTGTTTGGGCGTTTGGGGGGGTTTTTTTGACAGAGGAAAATTTCTTTGCTTTAAAGCATCTGATGATGTCTGCTCTCCTTTTGTTTTCTGACATCTGTTCTGACATTCCAGTACTTTGCCAATTGGGTAACAAAATTAGTTTCTGATAAAAGCAAAGGCATCCTTTAAGGAAATTCACTCCTTCTATAAAGAATAAAACCAAGCCTCTACAGCTGCAACTATAGTGGCAGACATCACAGACTAAGAAAAGTGCTCTCAACTTTTGAAGAAATTTTGATTTGGAGGTTTAAAAACAGGCTTGTCTCTGGAACAAAAAAATGGACATGCACAAATACATAAAAATTTATAGAATAAATGTATAGCAAAGCTTCTTATTATCATAGGACAAATCAGGAAACATAGGTTGAAGCCCCCTGAAAACATCAGTGACAAGGATAAACAACAACTCAGTTGCTGGTGATGAAAAAGACATGCAGAAAATGAGAAAAAACAAAATCAAATGTTTTCACTGGAGCAACGTCATAATTTTTTTTGACAGCTTATCAGAAATGAGTCCAAATAGCAACTCAAATTGTGTTTTTATATGAGTTCTTTTTAATGATAAGGAGTAAATGGTAAAAAAAAAAAAAAGGTAATGTAAAAGAGGTTCATATTCATGTTGGATCACAGCCAAACGCAGCTGCAGACTTGGACTCCAAATATGCCAAAGTTTAGACATAGAAAAAACAACATCATTCATTCTAATTTTAATAAAATTACTTGTAATTCACTTTTCTGGCTTCTGCTGGGAACTGAACGATGAAATCCCAAAGTAGGCATGTGCTGTACCATCCATTTATACACTTGCACAGGAAGGGAAAATCCTGAACTCTGCAATGTGCAACAGGACTGTAAGAACTGCAACTGCAATCCCAATTCTGTGCTTTGGACTTTTAGCTGTTTTAAACGTGCAGTCTTTACACTAAGCTGGCACGAGATTTTGCATTTGTACTCAAACACAGCACTATTTTCAGGAGCTGGGTAAGGAAGCAAAAGTTCTCCTGGAGTCTTGCTACTACTGGTTGCCTGGATTTCTTTTGTGGGTAGCTGAGGAAGGGATGTCTGGCCTTGCTGGGTAGGATCCTTGCACATCCCAGCCTTCTGCTGCTCCCTGGCTCTGCTTATGGGCTCCCAGAGCAGCCCCAGGGCTTTCCACCTGACCTCTTATCCCAGCTCATCCCACACAGATGCAGGGCCTAACAGGGTCTTGCCATAACAGCAAGGCAGCTCAGGAGTTTTCTTTCCACCCATTACTATTTTCCCAGGGATTCACTTTCACTCCATATAATGGGGAAGCAGGAAGAATGCAGCTGTTGCAAAAAAGGCTGTCAGATCCTGTAGTCATCTAAATGACCACAGCACTGAGCTCTAGGACTGAAAGGCCCTCCACTGCGGCCTAGAACAGCACATCTTAGCATCTCCTCTTCTGCTGTCGCTTAACAGCTTCCATGAAAGATTAAGTACCTCAGAGAGCAACTACAGCAAGGATGATGAAAACACATCCAGCAAGAACATTTCATACCACTTCCCTCTCCCTCTTGGCTTTGAGGCAACCGTATGCTCTGTGTTTTAAGAGGGAAAAAATCAAACCCAAATCAAAACCCCATGCACATTATTTTCACGTCTCATTTGCATAACAGATGAATAGTTTCTAAACCAAATCACATCAGTAAGCCCCTTACCATCCACAGTAAGACATTGGGATGACACTCTGCAACACAAAAGAGGAAAAGCTCTTGCTTCTCAAAGGTATGTCCCTCCCTTGACCTTTCCTACACTAGAGTAATGGTAAAAGGGGCCTGAACAGTGAGTTGGGAGGCCAAAGCAACCACACATCTCATGGCATGGAGCAGACCCCCATCTCTGTTCACTGAGATCCTTTATATCCACCAAAATAGTGTCTAGCTGACAAGGACTGTCTCGAGGCAGGAAAGATGTGACAACTAGAATTGGTGCAGAACACAGGACTTTATAGCCAGCACCTGCCTTCTGAGATACCTGGTGGAAACTAAAACATGCTGTGTTTATAAGGAGCGGGCACTGCTCACGGTGCTGCACAAGCTGCAGGAGGATATAAACTGATACAAGTCAGCATAAAGGCTCTGCTGATTTATACTGCCTGAAAACTGGCCCCAAAGATTTTGTTACCTAGACAACCAGAAGGAAACTAATTCCTCCAGTACCACAGGAATTGGCAAGATTGAGCTGTTTACAAAGCCTGCTCTTGAACAACATTTTGCCTTTTTTTTTTTTTTTGTTGTTTATAAATTATTTGGGCCCTTCCATAGTAAGCTGTATTGTATCTGTCATGGTTAGCACAGCTATAATTCATCTCGTTAAGGAGGGGTACAAACTTATTTTCTGATGAATTCTCCAGGCTTGTTAAGCAAAATAAGGCATTTGGTGCTTAAAGCAGGTTACAAACAACCCCATGGTTAAAACACTATCAGCATTAGTCTGTATCAGATTCCTCAGTCTTTTTTCAGACAGACACTGCTCACAAGGTGCCGTTCAAACACACTGTGCAGCTGGAACATGGAGAGATGGATCCCTAGAGCTCTGAAGTGCTGTGACATCATGGTCACAACCCAGGCTGCCCCCAGGACAGGGGTTTCTGCCTGTTGGTTCTGCTGCAAGAAAGAGGGAGCTGGTTTCCTCTCCTAGCTTTATTTATGTGGTGGTTTGACGAGGAAGGAAGTTTTTTGGGAAGGTGGTGGTCAAACCAATCAGTGGCCAGAGGTGAATATTGGCACCTGGTGTGGCCACTAGGGACCTAGGTACGCCTCTGAAAACACACAGGGGTTAAAAGCAGAGCATTGCCAGGGGAACTTCCTCTTTGGGTCCAGCGGGGAACAGAGCTGCCCTCCCCTGCCCAGCTGTGTCTGGGTGGGGGAGGGGGGTAAGCCATGCGGCCGGCCAGGGCCGAGGGAGGCCAGGCTGGAGCCCTGAGGGACCCTGGGATGCTTTGGGCAGGCCAGGCCGGAGCCCTGAGGGAC
>VZRH01006721.1:8458-40773 GCA_013397555.1 Urocynchramus pylzowi | reverse complement strand
TGGACTGAGAATT
Source organism: Urocynchramus pylzowi (assembly GCA_013397555.1). Classification (NCBI taxonomy): domain Eukaryota; kingdom Metazoa; phylum Chordata; class Aves; order Passeriformes; family Fringillidae; genus Urocynchramus; species Urocynchramus pylzowi. The sequence goes on along the minus strand of VZRH01006721.1, from coordinate 40,760 downwards.
GAGTGTTCGAGGGGTGGTAGCTGGATGTGGAATGTAAAGCCTTGACTTATGGTGTGATGGGAGAAAGCGGGGGGGAGGAGGAGGACTGGTTTGAAACTTCCATTGTGGATATTTTGTGTGTATGGTTTTTTCCCTTTTGAGTTTGTAGTAGATGTAATAAAGTTGTATTCCTTTATCCCTGAGATGATGAAGCCTGCTTTGCTGTATTTTGGGTCACATCTCACAGTAGCCATTCTGGGAAATGTGCTTTCATGGGAGCACTGGCATTGGGCCAGGGTCAACCCATGACAATTTACCACCTATATAAAGGACGCCATGGCATTCCTGAAGCCCATAGCACACCTTGTCCTGAAAGGCTTGACCACGCAGTACACCATCTTCCACAAAATACATCATGTGACTGACTTCAGTTGTGCTTCAGGAACTGGAATGGCCTTCCCTGAACTGCCCTGAATTCACAGAGAACTCACATCTGCAGACAGTGAAAGGAAAGACTGGGCTGGTTCACCCCCCATCACTGCCTGACCTCACCTTGTGGCCTTGTAAGGCATCACCACGGCTTCAGCAGGGCCTGAACTGAACTACAAAGAATTCAGCAGCTGCTCCAAAACTCACAGCAGCCTTTGGATGGCCAGAGGCCAGCTCAGAGGCCTGTGGGACTTCAGTCAGAGTTTTGGAAGGAAATTCCCCATTTCAGCTACAAGGGACATAGTCCTGCTATCCTGGACAAAAGATGGGGAAAAAGTATTTCTAAATGAGTTCTTTAGTCCTTCTTAGTCCCTTGCAAGCTCATTTCTGGGGGAGAAAACAATTAGATCCTTGATATTTAGATTAGCAATCCATTTTCTCTCTCTCTTTCAGATAAGAAAATACATTATAAATATTAAAAAAACCTCCTCATGAGGTTAAGGAAAAGCTAGAAAATTCAATACTCAGAACAAAAAAAATACAGAAAAATACAATAAATAAATTTGTTTGTGGGTCTAGTGGAAAATGAGAAGCTTTCAGTCTTCTAGTCCAGCAATAGATCTATCTGCTTCCTGTATTTATACAACAAAATTATAAAAAAATAAATTAAAAATGGAGAGGCAATCAGACTTTTCCACAGTCCCTGCTGGAAAAACTGTTCCATGCAGCACACAACCTTTGCTAGATTGTTTACACTTTGGAAAAGCAGCTTCACTGTGAGAAGGCATGAACAGTTAGCAATAGGAGAGACCTTTAGCATTCTGGAGAGGGTCTGTGCTAATTATCTGGGGCAACGGGAGGCACAGCTTTCTTCTTCTTCATTGGGAAGAGGAAATCATGTTTGGTATGGACAATACACACCTCACTGAAGCAGAAAGGCTATTAAATTAAAAGTTGTCTGGAGCACCAGCTCATCTTGCTGGCTGCTCTTGCAATCCACCAGGAAATGTAGAAAAACCTTGAGGAGGCTTTTCACATGTCATAGGTTGCAAGATGTAGCTGGGGTTGTGTATTCTATTTGCCATTGGTTAGAGGTGGGGCAGTTATCTTCTGTTAATTGGGCAGCTTTCTTTATCTCTTCCACAACCAATCCTCCCTCCGGGGAGATATCTGCTGTTAATGAGTCTCACTGCATGACTGATAAAAATTACATCATCACATTGGGAGATGCTCCGCCCAGGGAGAGGAGCCAAGCATTCCTACCTGGATATAATCTGATGTTTGGAACACCAGAGACAGCCTTCTCCACTGAATTCCCAGAGGAAGACCAGGCCCATCTATACCATCACTCAACCTTCAGAGGAAAACTCCACCCTTCTACAGGATCACTGCTTCAACAGAACCACACCTGTCACTGCAGGAGGACTGTAGCCACCATTTCAATTGGACTGCTACCAACACCCTGACCCACAGGGTGTCAGGTCGTATTCTGACTGTGTCAGTGAGGTTTTTTTTGTTTTACTATTACATTTGTATTTTTTATTTTTCCTAGTAAAGAACTGTTATTCCTATTCCCATATCCTTGCCTGAGAGCCCCTTAATTTCAAAATTATAATAATTTGGAGTGAGGAAGTTTACATTTTCCATTTCAAGGGAGGCTCCTGCCTTCCTTAGCAGACACCTGATGTCTTTTCAAACCAAGACATCATGACACCCCTTATCCATGGGATGCAAGAGATCAGTTTTCACTCCCTTATGCCTGTGATGCACAGCAGACAACCAGGCCTATGAAATGAGAGGGGTTCAGTGTTCTGCTGAACGAGATTAGCACTGATGCTTCATGTTCAGGCAGGATATTTCACTCAGAGACCCACATCACACCACAAGAATATTAAGTTCAAAACCCCATTACATGCTTCTGTAATGGAAAATTCCTTTTATAGCACAGAACTATAGGGGCTTGACTGAAGGAAAGCCCAGTTAGTTATAAATAATTCACCCAAATAATGAAGCAATTTTAAGACCTGGAAGGAATGGTTCATGTGCCATTCTTTCATGAAAAATGGTCTCTTTTTGTCTTTCTCTGCAATTTGGATTTTTTTTTTAAAGCAATGCCTATTTTCTGTTAAAATACCCCATAAAATTATTATGGGGTAATACCAAGTTTTCTTAGCCAACCAAAATGCTACTTTTTTTTTAAGGAATTGGCCCATATAAACACAATCTTTGGCTGACTTTCCCAAAAATCTTTGAATAACCCATTTTGCTCTCCAGATTATCCACTTAAGGAATGGGTGAGAAGCTGAGCAATGTATCCATGGCTTCTATCTCCAGCTTCCCACCACTGGCATTGCTACACTGGGACACACAGAAAGGTCTTAGTTACATGCTGGGCTAGACAATCTCACAAGAATTCATGTGTACCTGGGATGCCTCCACCCTGATTTCTGCCTCTATGGGACACAAGTTAAACTTACCCCCAACATATTAAAATTTGGGTTCTGTAACACCAAAGCTCATAACTCCAACCCTTGCAACACCCTAAAGAAATGATATAAACTTTTCAGAGAACAGAGACACATTTTGGCCTTCAGACACTGTTCCTGCAATACAGCAGCTGCTATGGAGCATCACAAAGCCTGTATTTGTACAGTGCCACCACCTCTGTCCTTGGCACAGGGGCAAAGTCAGGGATGGGGGTGTGACTGAGGCATTCTGTGTTCCAAAAACAGGAGCAGCTGTGTACAGTGTCTGCAGGAGCACCCACAGGGGCTGCTCTAATTGAAACTGGCCCCTGAGCAGCTCAGAAGCTAAGGAACAGAAGCAGAGGTGCCTCAAGCCGCTGATGTACTCTCATCCTGAAGCTGCACCTTTGGAAGCACGGCAGAAAATAACAGCAGATTGTAAGAAGGCCATGAATAAAGCTGGGCAGAGCAGTCTCCTCACCCAACAGTGTCTTTTACCCAGACACCAACAACCCTAAAAGTGCACCTTGCAGCAGGTCAGCATTGCTTGCTGTGCCACCTAAGAGGAAGAGGGAAATGTCTCAGCTTCTGCTCATGTTTATCCTGGCTCTAGTACTGACTAATGTCATTTCACTTCCACAGCATTGCTTTGGAATTACCCTCTGGAAACCAAGAGCAATCAGCCTCTCCTGGCACATAGAACAAAATTTGAGTTTTGATCTTAGGATCATCGCAGAGCAATCAGGCTTGAGGCTTTTCCTAATCAGAGGAAGATGGTTAAACAGGTAACAAGCAAAGAACTCTGTTGTGTCATACAAATAATGAATCTTACTCAAGAACAGTGCACTGACAGCAGACTGTGTCTGATGGATTACGTTGGCTGTCAAAGAAACTGCTCTTCCCTAATACTACATGCTCTCAGTGGGGAGAGCCGGGAATGGGGGAAGAGAGGCAGAGAGGGGAGCAAAAGGGAATTTTAAAAGCAATTCAGCATTTATCCCACAGCACAGTGAACACAGAGGTTGAAGCAGCAAGCTGGGAAGTCTCTCACGATCCCCACAAGCTATAAGACAATCTCCTGGACGTTCAGCCCTGCAGGTGAAAGACTTTGGCAAACCCAGAAAGGAGAAAAGCATTCTTATCTGCTGCTCCTGACTGCTTGTGTCTGATGGTAGGGCACAAGTTCTAGCTGAGCAGACTTAATTTCTCATCTGGACTCACTCATTTCATATCTGGAACTGGAAGGAATGGGATGGCCTCCAGATACAATTCAGGTTTGAGTCCATCAAATGTTCAGGATTTTATTTCAAACCAAATCAGCTTCTCCTGTAAATTTGAAAGTGATTCTCTGGAGATACAGGTTTGCAGAGCCTTCTGTGATCCATAGCATTTCTGGGAAATAGGATGTGTTCTTGGGCGTAATTACTGACAGATTCAAGCACACAAATAGATCCCTGGTGTTCAAATAATTTTAAACAGAAAACCTTTGTTTATTGGCCAAAATGATGTCAAAAACTGAGTCTGCAGTGGCTACAGCATGCAAATGAAGCATTTCTCTAACCACCTCTCTTGCCCTTCAGTAGGGGCCACCCTGTCAATCCTTGCCAACTACAAAAGAGAAGGAAAACCTGTTCCTGAGTTTTCAGATATGGAAAGGCGGCATCCTCAACCCCCCTGAGCTGCCCAGCACAGGGCACACCGACCACATGATGAGAGGGCATTAATAAGTTCCCTGTTTAAACAGCAGTGTTCCTGAGCCCACCACACACAGCGTCTGTACACTTGGCCTGGGACACCCCTCCCACCTCAGGAATCTCTTAGCAAGTTATTTACAGGGTTTCTCTGCCTCAGGGGAAGAGAGTGAGCACACAGGAGCTAACAGGTGTGAAATCAGCACTAAAGGGCTTTTCATGCAGCTGGTGTAGTCCTCAGTGAAAGGCAGCTTCTCCTACATGACCTTATTTCTGTGGGTCCTCCCACACGTGGCTGTTGTGAAGGTAGCCATACACCCTGCCTCATGTGGGTGCAACAAGTTCTTCAAAGTCTTCCAAGTGCTATGTAATTAAGTAAACCAGTAAAACACAAGAATTTGTTTTGAAAGCAGACTCATTTGTGTATTTATAACAACAAATGAAAAGAAACTAAAATAATGCCAATTATTATGTTTGGATTGGAGGGTAACTAGTAATTTTGCGAAGACAAGAAGGGCAAGAAAGCTGTATTTTAGCCTAATTAATCAGAACTAATGAGCTCCTAAAACCTTGTTTCTCTCAATCAGAACACTCTCAGCAGTGACCTGTTCTCCATCAAAGAGCAGCCCAGGGGCTATCTAATGACACTCCAATGTGAGTGTCTCCGAGTTTTCCATGAAGTAAAGCTTGCCTAAATTTCCAGGCCAGATGGTGGAACTGTGAGACAAACTGTCAGATGGCTCTGAAGTGTTTAATACAATTAAGGATATGCAATCTGGAAACGCCCTGGGCTCAGACAATTTGTCCACAGATTTCAGTAAAGCTTTCAGAAACAAATCCACACAGTCTCCTTCTGAACAAGCTTAATGATTTTTTAGCCAACAGCAAGGGAATCAGGGATCACAGGAAGCAAACAGAACCCCTTGCTGATGCCTTCTCACCCCCATAATGGGCAGGGCAGCAAAGGAGCAGAACATCATCTCAGGAAGAACTTCACTGAAAGAGTTTTTAAGCATTTGATGCATTGCCCAGGGAGTGGAGTTGCCATCCCTGGAGGTGTTCAAGAAACAGCTGGACATGGCACTTTGTGCTGTGATCTAATTGATGAGGTAGTGATTGGTCAAAGTTTGGACTTGATGATCTTAAGAGGCCTTTTCCAACCTAAATGATTCTGTGATCAACAGTTGACAAAGATAATGAAATAGAATCTGTTTCTCAATAGCAAACACGTTGTGCCCATAGTGTTTTTCGTCTAAGCAAAGGAAACATTAATTCTTTCTATGCTCCTCAAAGACTGGAAATTACACCACCTGCACAGACAGGGAAACTGAGGCACATTGCTTCACAGCTCATCTCCATCCAGCAGACCAGTGGGAGAACAGCACATAATGGGCCTGCCTTCTCTTTACTCACCCTGTCCTCCCTTTCTTTGCTTTCCATCTGCACCAGCATCAGCCTAAGGAAGCAGCTCCCAAACCTCTAACGTTTCCACAAGCTCAGGAAGACAGATTGTCTTTGACACCAAGCAAGACAGAGGACACCCAAAGAATGGGAAAAGCCCACACCTCCAACTTCAGAGCAGCAGAGCTGAGTGGAGAGTGACTGGGAACAGAATCACACAAATACATGGCCCCACCTACCCTTTGTCAATCATTTCACCAACACACATATCCCAGCACCAGGAACAGGAGCACCCAGTAACAAACATCCCACATGTGATATTTCTCACTGAAATATTTTGTCTACTCTGGAGTAAAGGGAGAGAGCTACTGCCTAAAACACACACTCACAGGTGGAAGAAGAAAGGAAAAGGTTGGAGGAGAGGCTGAGCTGCTGTAGCACAGAAAGCAAAAAAATTAATGCCCATAGCAGAGTTCAAGATCTCCCACTTCCAGGTGTGCTTTGTGATCTATTAAAGGACAACAGGGAGAGGATCACAACACCATAGTGGGTGATGTAAATCACAGAATCACAGAATTGTTAGCGTTGGAAGGCACCTCTGGAGATCATCTAGTCCAAACCCCCTGCCAAGGCAGGGTTACCTCACATCAAATCCACTCTAGGCAGGAATTTGTCCTCTTTGATCTCCAAACAAAAATATATGAAGGGCTTGAGAGAGCTTAAAATAACTTGAGGTACACGGTACATAAGGCATATTACCTGTGTTTCCAAAACAAGCAGAGGAAACCCAAGATACTCAGTTTAAAGAAATCTGTGTTAGATCTGGAAAAAAACCTACATATAATTGCATGGCTAGAACTAAAACCTGTGAGTTCCCAGAGCCACGAGCTCTTGTTTCATGACTACTTTAAGCCAACATAACCACCAGCTGCTGCCAAAAAACAACTTTCCCACTTCACAGTCCTGTCACTCCTTCCCATTCACACCAGCAACTGGAATCTGCATCAAGCTGTATTGGTTTATGAATGGCAGCAAGACTGAAGAAGCAGAGGTGGGAGTAAAACTCTGGAAGTAATTGTGGCATTGTCATCCCAAATTAAATCAATCTGTCTTCAAAAGATACATGTGACCTCTTTTCCTACCCCTCACACTAACCTTGCAGCCCGTATCTGACTCTTCCTGCTAAAATGGTGTATGCCTCCTCTCTGGGCTGAGCTTCACAGCCCATAACATTTCCTTTGGATGCTTCAGCTCATGGAAGAAGCAGCTGTGCAGCCACACAAGCCCCATATTTCCTACTGCTCAACAGCCAGATGGGAAAACATGTCACTGCACAGCTGAGAATTGTATTGAGAACTGTATTTGTGGTACATGCTCACATGAGCAAATGAAGTCTTTACAGGTAATCTTCAGCTCCTGCTCCACCAACTCCTGGGTGTTTGTTTTCACACATTTCTGGTTCAGGTATTTGATTGTGATATATTTATGCATACAGGGAACATCCTTTTCTGCTCTGCAAGATTCCTTATGTAGCTATTCCTGGTTAAATGGCCACACACAACACTTGACAGCACATCTAAAAAAGCCAGTGAAAACCTGCTACTACATATTTGAGTATGTATAGTAAATGGAAATTGTGCCTGCAAAAGCAGAGCAGTGAATCTCATGCTAGAGTACAACCAAAGAGAAAACAGGCTGGAAAAAGGTATTTCAGGCTGGAAGACCCCATCTACGTAACATGCCAGAAGATGAGAACTCAGTCAGTAAGTGTGTCTTTAATAAAAGGAGGAACAAACCCAAAGCCTGCAAATGCTAGTCAAATGCACCTTACAACCTTTAAAACCAGGTGGTTGTGGCATACCAAAACTAAAAAGATCACATGCATTCCTCCCTTAAATATCTTGGTTTATATCTCTCTCAGAAAGCCGGGAGGATAACAACACAACTCTGAGTTTTTGGGATGTTAGGCTTGCTGCTGAATGAAAGACAAGTGCATAGAGATGTAACAGGAGTGATTAATTACCCTTCCTGCTGCTCGTGAGCCCAATCAATCAGGAACTAGGTGGGAACCCCCTCCTGGCTCAAAACAAGTTACAAGCTGCCTCATCCAAAGTGTGGGGAGAGCATGAGCTCCCTGCCACTTCCTGCAGCACCAGACACAAGTGCAGGAGCCATACCAATTCAAAGCATCGCTGTTCCCAGAAGACTTTTCCATGCCTCTCCTTGAATCATTGATGCACTCAGCTGACAGGCTTAAGGGGGTGAGAAGTGACCTGCTATGACCTTGTACATGAGCACGTGATTCCATTCTTTAGAGCTGTCATGCAGTGTAAATTCACAGCTTTCACACAGGTTGTTTGTAAATGAGTTCAATAGATGCTGGAGCTTTCTTTAGTGTTACACGGGCAGTTGCACAAAGCTTGGCGGTGCTTGAGACACATTCTCTAACTTCCCCAATACATATTTGTCATCTTCTCACATGACCTGTCTCACACATTGTTCATGAGCTCCCTGTGCTCCACCTGTCAATATCTCACCCTGCATGTGATGTCTGTCAAAAAACCCTCTGCACAGCTCCAGGTTCACTCTCAACCTGATATATTTTCCCTCTCTCCAAGCTCATGAAAAACACCTTCCCCAGGCAGTTTCTTCAAAGAAATTCTTGTCTACAGATGCTTTGATAAACAGCCTGCATTACCAGAAGGACATTATCTATTAGGTAGAGTAACTGGTAATTCTGAGATCAAGTCTTCTGGTACACTTCCATAATGTTTTCCTACTGCTATTATCCAGCAGAACTACTGATGAAAGTCAGATAACAAAGACAAATAGTAAAAGGCAAATAAAGTCTTCATGCATTGTGCCACAGTCTTTGTTCCAGAGACAGATGGCAGCCTGCATAATGCTGGGCTTCAATCTGTATGTGACCCAGTGGGTCAGTGATGCTGTACATCATCAGCTGCCTGGCCCTGGCACTGAAAGGCAGGTGGGACTGCACACAGGAAAGACTGACTTGGCCTCTGGATGGATGGGGTAGTGTGGGGCTCAGCAAATCACTTCATCCTCTCTAAATCTGCAAGGTGGGACATTCTGGCTGACAAAGACATCTCCCTTATTTGTTTTTGGACAAATTATCAAATGTGCAGTTTTATATACACTAAATATGACAGTTTCAGATGATGGCCTTTTCCTGCACAAGGACAATTTCAACCTCAGTGTGTCATTCAAATCTCATCATTTCATTGGACAATTGCAGATTAGAGCTCTGAAAAGCTCACTTTCTTCTCCCTGCTTTTGAGGTGAAAATGAAAACCAGAGGAGAGCACTTGATGAAGATTTTGTTGATGGGATTGCCTACAGCTTTCTTTATTGGCACTGATCACAGCTTAAAAATTCAGACATAAAGAATTATTTTCATTAAATAGCATCCCACAAACCGAATAATTTTTCCATCCAGCAGCAGCTATGACAGACAAAAAGGATGTTAAGCATAAGCAGTTAGAAATATAAGCACCTCAAGAGAATGTCCAGTTCTGAATTACACGGCTCAAATTGTCATTTAAAGTCATTGGTTTACATTGTTATAGACTCAGGCTGTCATCTAGCATAGATCAGAATGGTATAAGGCAGGATCTGGGCTTTACAGCATGTACCATGGGTACACAGCTTACTCCTAGAAGTAAGAAACTCCATGTCCTTCACTTCTCCTCTGACCTGCTAAGCAACTCATGTAAATTGCCCATCCTCCACAAAGTACATCAGGATGTCTCATGGCTCTGTCTCCAACCACAGGGACCAGCTGAACTCACAATCAGCCAGAAGAGCTTTGTGGAGCTCAAACTGTCATGGTGCCAAGAGGACAAAGTACTTTCACCTGTGCCTGTCATGGGCCCCCAGAATGTAGGGTACACCCACAGGGACCTGCAAGGCAGCCACTGTCACACCAAGTGATCATCCAAAGTCTGACAGCTACATCCAAGCATAAGGAGCACTTAAGGAAGAAGTTCCTCAAGGACAATATGTTGTTGCCTTCTGCTGGTGCAACAGAAGGAGCGTTACCAGGAATCCAGGACTCCTTGCATCTGGCAGTGCCCATCAGCAAAATAAAACTGAAGAGGTGGATGTGGAACATACACTTCTGAAAACACTGCTCCCACCTCTGAGGCTGTATTTGGGTACCACGCACCAGAAACAACACCTACACATCATTCCAGCCTGGCTGGGTCACGACACGCTGATCCTCAGGATGAGTATTGGTCTCAATACTTCTGCTCCTTTAGCAAGCAACACTTCAAGAGAACACAGGCTTTGAGCTTCCTTCAGTTGCACCACTAGAGGGATGCTAAAATGAGAACTGGGAAAGCGAGTTCAGAGAAGGAATTTAAAGGAATAACCCTAGGTCAGAGGTATGAGACAAACGTTTTCAGGCTCTGCCAATTCAGCTAAACATGCTGTGGTCAGGGCCCAAGGGCTTTGACATTTTCATCTACATATTCTTCAATTTTTTTAGGCTTTCAGTTGTTTTATTCTCTTGGCAAAGGTGCATTTGTGAAAGAAGCAGCATTTCAACTAAGCTGGAAAAAGCAGTCTCTCCCTGTTTCACCCAAACAGCACGAAGGACATTAAACACACATGGCAGCAGCAAATAGCTGCTGGCGTTACCAATATTTTCTAATCTGTCTCCCAGCAGGTCAGGTGGAAAGAAAGAGTCTCTCTAGGGTTTTTTCAGCTGAAGTTTGATTGATCAGCTCTAGCTGAACCAAACTGTTCCTGTAAGTGCTTCTGTAAACAAACTAATTACAAACCCCTACTAGACTGTATTTAGTTTATGCATTTAGCAGTGACATCTGCACTAGCTAAATCAGGCTAGAACAAGCAAACCTACCTCTGACACAGCATCTAGTGGAGAAAGCATATTAGACTTCTTTTTGTTCACAGATTTTCCCCTCTTCTTCCCAGCCCAATGACCCTTTGTGACAAAGATTTATAGAACTAGCAGTCTAAAGGGGGTCATTGCAGGGCAAGCAAGCATAAAATGAAAATGGAAGAGGCAACTGGAGATTAGCTTAAAGTGAGATTCATGTTGCACAATTATCACAGTAAATTCAGGAGTTCAGAGGAGACAGCACTGTGCTTTACTTCTCACTACGCATGTCAGAGTGATTTAGAAGTGACCATTTGTCCTGCTACAAGCAACAACTTAGTCTTGAAAGTGCCTTGACTTTCTACTTGTTGCCTTAAACATGAGCTGCAACGATGCACCTTCCACTCTGCACCTCTCAATTGTCATGAGGAAACACAGCTAGGTTTGAGTATTTCAGCAAGACATTTGTAAAAACATCTCTTTGCTGGGACTGCTGAGGAACATTCACTGGGGAAAGAAAAAGGGGAAATGAACACCAAAGAACAGAAAGTCTCTTTGCATTGATTTATCCTCCAGTTCACATTCTTAGGCACTGAATTATCCATCTTCCACATAAAATGATGTATTTATAACTATCTATTTTCCAGACATCCCACAATATATACCAAGAGTTGTTTTTTACAGAGAACTCTCAGCCCAAGGGTATGTCTAAGGGGCTGGGTACCAGCAAACCCACACTTCTTTGCCTTTCCTTCTCAACTTTGAGCACTAAATGTTATGTGGGTCTCTCAATTCCTGTTTCATAGGCGTGTCCAAGGACTCCAAATGTTAATCATAATTATGTGAGCTATAAGAATGGTTTAAGACTGACCACATACACTCCACACTAGTACAGAAGTAGCTGCAGAAGTGGACTGGAGATTAAACTAGTGCTTCTGCATTACTGCTGCTTCTTTTTCTATTCTCCTGAGGACTGAAAGTGTGTGCATTCATTCTGAGAAGAATCCAAACAAGTTTCATTCACTTGTTCCATAAAACTACAATAGCTGAGTCAGTCTTCAAAAGCGTGTCTTTTTTTAGTGTTTATCCTTCATATGTACTTAATCATTTACCATAAATAGGAATGGATGACTATTTGTTTACTTGAAGATATGAACATTTCTATTTTCCAGAACTGTCTGAAAGAGAAATTTCCCAGGCATAATGTCCTGGAGCATATTAATAGGCATTAGTGGCTTCAACCTTGAAGCAACTCTGCTTTAACTGTAAAACTAAATGCAAAATTAATTAGTTGCTTTTTGGTTTTTGGGTTTTTGTTTTTCTTTTGTGTTTTTTTGTTGTTTTTTTGGTTTTTTTTTTCAGAAAAGCAACAATCCACCACTGGCCTGATTTATCCTACTGCTGGAATTGCTTCCACCAAAAGAAAAGCCACAATTAAGCAAAAGGTAAGTGCAATTTTCAGTAAGTTTTTGCCTAGGGTTGCACCAGTAGAAAGGTCACCAGAGCTGGGTCCTCTGTAGGTTGGACACTCACATAATGGCAAAGTAGATCAGGACAAGCCTCACTCTAGGAGCATTAATGAATCAGTCACCTAAGTAAATTAAGATGCTTAAGCTTCCTTCTTTACCCTCTGGCAGGTTGAGGCATCCTGTAATTAAAATTTAGTTAGGAGAAGGATTATCAGGCATGTAAAAGCTTTGAAACAGACCTGTCATGTATGAAGAGCAGCTGCTGATAGTGATGCCCTACAGAGAGGCTCCCTTGGAGTTTGATTACAGCAGTCCAACATTCCAATTTATGAATTACACTCAAGAACAGTTTATCCCCTCATGCAGATGTGATCTAATCACATCAGACCCCTCTGAGATTCCCAGTGGAGCTTTTAACGCTTTTGGACACATTAGATCATGGAGTCAGCTTGACAATTCTGCTTGAGGGGATTTGTCAAAGCCATTAGAGTGCAGACGGGATGCCTGCACTGAAGGATGTGGGATCACCTGCCTGAGCCTGCACTGGGACCTCAGTGATAGATAGAAGTGCCCTACTATATAGTGAGCTAATTTAGCAGAGACAAACCTCAAACCAACTGCTTTACACAAAGCTTAATCCAAATCCTCGAGATTCAAAACATTTTTAGTCATTCCCTTCTCATTCATTTTCAGCACTACGTCATGTGTTAAATTTGGGAAAGCCAAAGAAAACAGACACTACCCTCAGGAACTCTGTACCCTCAGGATTTCCAAACCAATCAAAACCAGGAAAAATGGCAAAAGAGACACAAACCCAATCACAAACCTGAACTGTGGGTCCAAGATTACTCAAAAGAAGGGATGTTCAAGGGTCTGCAGATAATTTGGTCCTTCGGAAGCAGAGAAGGGACTTGGAAACACTCAGTTACCACTTTGAAGACCTGACAATACTTTGTCAGTCAAAACATACTTTGAAAGAGTAACACTGCCTAAAATTCAAGGAGGAGAAATTTTCCATGCTTAGTGGGAGGCTACTGGAAATAGTATCAAAGAGGAGCTGATCAAAAGCTGGTCTCCAAAACCTTTCTAGACTGTGCTCAGAAAAGCTTTACAATAGCAACCTTGGGAGGAGAGGCTTCTACCAATTACTCGAATAAGGCTGGGAGCAGAATCACACTTTTTCTATTCAGTTTGTTCTGTGACACATGTTGGTCTAGCCCAGTAAGCAGGAAGATGAATGTGTTCTCCTGGGAGAGAAGAACAAAGCTGCTGAGCAACAAATCTTGTCCACAGAACCACTGACAGGCCTGTATGGAGACAGGGCCTGCAAGTCCATCCAGCTTAACCCTAAAAACAGAGAAGGGAAGCTATAAATTCCCATTCCCATTTGGTGTCCAACCCTACCAGGGGCATTAAACACTTGGTCTCCAGTCATTTCTCCAGCTGCCCATCACAGGGTGGTGAGGGCAGCTCTCTGAACCTGGAGCTCAGGGCATGGCTCTTCCCAGGCACTTGGAAATGGGGCAGGATATTCTGAACTGACTGCACAGGAGAATAACATACAGACACTTGTGTGACTCTAACCCACAAACTGCTGTCTCTAGCAGCAAACATATGGCAAAATCAGGAACAGATCTGGGAACAAAACCATATTTTCAGCTCATTTGCTTTTTCTGGGAGTCACAAATTACCCAGCTCCAGTTATCAACTCCAGCACTTAAGCAACAGTTGGCTTTTCACACTTTATGTAAGATTTATTATACAAGCATCTTCCCTCCATCTACCTTAAGAGAGCTCCAGGAAAAAAAAAAAAAATTCTTCCTTGATTAGCATAGGGACTGTCTGCCTTTGGGACTCAGATGTGTTTCACAGGAAAGGGAATGTGAGCACTTGAGGAAGGTGCCTAATAGTTGTTACAGCTCTTTTCTTTTGCCTTTCCCAGTAACTGAAGCCCAGAGCAGACCCTCACATTTGTGTCTTGCCTGGGTGGCTGCATCCTCAGTGGAGCCAAATATCCAAACCCTTGCAAACAGGCCATGGCTGAGACAACAGCTTCTCATCCACAGCAGTGCTGACTGTGCTGGGACACATTCCCAGTCCCTATGACTCAGTGAGCTGCAAAAGGAACTCTAGGCTATAGCTGTACAGCTCCTTGGGAGAAACCATCCCAAAAAGTTTTATTTTGAGACATCCTGTTGCTAAATTTTTATGCCATTACAGCCTACTTGAAATATCCTGAATATCCTGAGTCTGTTTTTACACTGACAATAATAAGGCTTTGCATTTTGCTACCAACAAACATCCTACCATCCCTTTGGGAGGCTATGAGGGAGGGCACATCTTGGGTTTCCTGGGGTCAGGATGCCCCCGAGAGTCCTTTCTCACAGCCCAGTAGTTGAAGAAAGAGTGGGAGTTCTTCAGCAGTAGTTCACAAGGTTGTTTATTTTTCCTTATCTATAACATTCTTTCTCTGACCCACAGAGCTCTGTCTAGCAGGTCAGTCCAGGCACACTGCCCGCCCCCAGGCTGGTGTCCGTGTCTTATACTATGGATTATGTGTACATTGTTTATCATTATTTCCCAATACCCATCACCAATGTTAGACTGTGCACCTCTATCCCAAACCAATCCAAAAGTGCCAACATCACCCTGAAGATGGAGACTAGGAAGAAGAAGGAAGAAGGACAGGACAATGCCCAATCCTCCATCTTGTCTCCTAGACCCCTATAGTAAAACCCCCAAAATTCTATTTTTTCACCCCATGCTCAATTCACTCTTATACTAGTTAAACCCTTGTGGCTTGTGCTTCTTCATTCAAATTGGTAACTTCTCCCATGGGCTAAGATCAAATTCCCAGGTGTCTTTGGCCCTCTGCCAGGACCTCCCAGCCCCCCGTCAGGAGTCCGGGATCAGGGCACCCAGAGGGATGTCCTGAATTCCAACAGGCACAGACTTAAATAGCAGAATCCATACTGGAGTAAGGATGGGGATACTGGATCTCCTGGTTCCTCTGCCTCACGCATTCCTGAATCATCTGTTTTTCAAAAAAATTTAAAATCTTTCTTGGGAAATGTGATCAGTACATTTTTAGCCTGGTTTTCTCTGGAAAGAGGGTTCATGTAACTACACCAGTTGCCAACCCCTCTCCCAAGTAACCTTCAAATCTGCCAGGTGACTTTAGACAAATCTGAGAGCATTTACAGCCTTAGGGATGGTCCTTACATTCCTGCATTTTTTGGAAACTAACAATTGAGCAGAGACCTTCAGGCTGTCATCTCCAGTGAGGGAGAACACTGTTTACACTCTGCCCAACAGCACAAACATGTTTACATGTGTATATACATGTAATATTCAGACATAAATACACAAGTGTAGTGACAGACTGACCAGCACATGCACAGCTCTGGGTCAGCTATTTCCTGCTGACTTTTTTCCTTCCCCTTCAAATCTAAAAACTATGTATCTTTCTATTTCAAATACAAGAATTTTCTTTTCCTAAAACTAGAATAAAATATACTTTGTTCTTTCACTACTTTGCTGAGTTATTTATATTTTTATTTTATCTTATTTGATGAAAAGCTGTTTCCTATCAAACTTTCCAGACCCTTTTGCCTGTAATAGATGGCTTTGTCACCTCCACCACTGGGTGCAGTGTGGCAGCTAAGTGCCACTGGATATGGTGTGTGAAGTTGTTGTAATAAATAGCTTCAAATCTAGTCTGGATCAGAGAAATAACCCTGAAGCAAAGAAAATTCATTTACTCCTTTCTAGTTTCAGGAAGATCAAATCATAAAACATTTGAAGACAACATCTCTTCTGCTTGGATCCCTTGCATTAAGAAAAAACACAACTGGAGAGCATAATGAGGCAGAGATGGAACTGCTACCCTGGAATAAGACTTGGGAACAGTGATGCTTCTCCACAGAAAACTGCTGATGCTCAAATACCAGCAATGGACACCACAACATGAACCCCATGAATGGACATCCATTACATGAGCAGAGCTACAAGCAAACAGAGATGAGGGGATTCTGATTGTCTTTACATTTCCCTTGTGTGCTCTGTCACCTTTTTGAGGAACAAAACGAACTGGATTTCCACAGAAACATCAATCCCTTTCTCTCTTCAAAGCCACACAAAAATGCTGTTAAAAAGGCAAGATTTTTTTGTATGTGATTATGGATGTTTGTCCAAAGGGCACCATATCTGTTGCGTGTTTGAACTTCTTTCCCATGGAAAGCAGAGTTTCAGGGAAGAGGAAGGGTGCACACCAGGATCTCTCTCACTACTTTGGAGTAGGGGTACAAACAATGCACAAGCTAAAACCTGGAAAGAGCCTTCCCAGCAACTTCCCCAGCCTCTGCTATACATGGTAAATGTTAGTGGAAATACCACAGCAGTTATGTCTTCTGGTTTTTTATCTCATTCTAACTCATGTTTTGTATCCAATGTTTCAAAGACAAGTGGATCATTCCTGCATAATGTGAAAAACAATGATTTTTCTAAGGCTTGATTGGGTCAAAACTGCAAAACTATATGACACTTCCTGAGGCACATCTCAGTCAAACAGGACTTGGAAAGGTTCACATTCAGAAAACAAGGCAGGCTTCAACCAAATGTTGAGATCACTACATGTCTAAAATAACCCATGGATTGCCTCCAAAAGCCACCCAAAATCAGCAGGAAGTGTTTCCCTGATTTTGATAATATTTTACTCAAAAAAACCCTTGTATTTGCACAAGACAATCCACCAGCACTTGCCAACTAAAATGAACTGCATTAAACTCAAGACACCTTTAGGTTACAGTTTCTTTGAGAAAGAAAACCAACAGTGCTGAACCTGTTGAACAATTAAAACCCACAGAATGTCCCATTTTACAAGAAGACTGAAGCTGTGCTGCAATTCCTTTCTCCCAGAGGTTAACAAGGAAAGGCAAGTGTGCCAGTTTTGCTGATCTGTACTTCTGCTGAGATAAACCCAGGTGCACCAGCCTTCCCTCAGGACACAGAGTCAGATGTGTGGAGGACAAAGGTGGGCAAGCCTGACAACCTGTTAGGAGACACACCAGGTCTGCAGAGGAAACATTGGCTGCTATTTATTTCAAACTATTGCAGCCCAAAGCTGCTTTGTGCAGCAAACAACAAAAAAAAAAAAACTAGTGAAAAACCAGTGAAACTGAACCCAGCAGGGAACTGGGTGGCAATCCAGGCAAAGGAGTTTGGAAAAGGGAATACAGTAGTGTAAGAGAATTTCCAGGGATTTCCATGAATTTCCTTGGACCAGCTGTCTGAAGAATCATTCCTTTAGTTTCCCCTGAATGGAAGACATGGCAGTAAGGTCATGGAATGTGCTTGGGATTAGCTCACTGTGCCTAAGGAGATGGGCAAACACTCACAGCAGCACGGGTGACATCTGTAGGCTGACACCAGCTTTACACAGAGTTAAACACTGACTTGTCCAGTGGAACTGTTAGGGACAGTCAGGGAGCTAATCAGGAATAAATAAATCAGTGTTTAATAACAGCCGTGGTACAAACTGAGCAAGACCACACCTATTCTTACACTAACCACCCTATTTTCTAGCTTGGTGCTTGGTCTGGGCCTAGAGAAGAAATTTTAGAGAGCATATATGAATGTACATCTTCAGATGTCTGGCACACCTCTAAAGGTCAGTCATCCTACAGATCTTTCTTAAAAACCTGCGTGGTAAAAATTCATTCTTTTCAGCATTTGAAGTCTGTTAACATTATTGTCCCAATCTTTTGATGCAGTCCTTAGGTTCCACCTAGTGGCTTTCAACAGTCATGAACAGCAGGCTAGACAAGCATTTTATTGCTTAAATGCTTAATTCTCACATGTGTATGGGTCTAGCTGCAGAAAAAAATCATAGAATCTTCTTTAGATATAGTTCTACAGTTTTGACCAAACCAATCCTTAGAAAAATCATTGCTCTTCATATTCCACAGGAATGATCCACTTGTCTTTGAAACATTGGATACAAAACATGAGCTAGAAAAAGATTTTAAAATTTGGAAGAAATAACCTGCTGTGGTATTTTCACTAAGTTACCATTTAAAACAGAGGCTGGGGAAGTTGCTGTGAAGGCTGCATCGACTCCCCTCACAGCCAGCTGAGGAACAGGCCCCTCTAGACTACAACTCAGATGACTTTTTGTAGAGGTTTACCTTGAGGTGAGATGAATTACATCCCAGAAGTGTCTCATTTCCTCATTTTCATTACAAAGAGAAGCCAAGGGGCTTACTGATAGCCTGGTACCGCCATCACACCTCCTGAATGCCACCCAGGCTGTCTGACTGAGAAACACTCTCTGACACAGCCTTGAAGTGCAGCCCACCTTGCAGGGAACTCTCAGCAGGCAGCAAAAGGCATCTGGAAGCAGGGCAATCATAACAATTACAGATTTGCACCTAGGTTTAAAAGCCCAATAGTGGCAGGTAGCCATGTTATCACAGAAAACTTATTTCAACACTCTTCTGCTCTCAGAAGACATCTTACCCTGCTGCTCAGCTGTATTAGGCTGATGAAGGTAGGCTTGTCTTACAGCATGAAAAGTGTAAGAGTTCTTTTCCTGCCTACTTGGAGGTTATAAAACAATCTATGCTTATACTGCAGTTCCCTGAGGCATTAGCAGAACACTCACTACAGGCATTTTAGCCCTCTTTGGAAGAGCTGTAGTCCCTCTAAAGAGTCACTATCTTCAAAGGAAAGGGGGAAAAAAAGCATCCAAAGAAATGTGAAACTTCATGAATTTATCAGCTGCCACATTAGAGGTCAAAAGCAGATATTTCAAAGTAATTTTAGTGCCTTACATAAACAACAAGACAGAGTTCACCAGAACTGATCTCGTTTGTCCATAGAGATCATATCCATTTAAAGAGAAGGTGAAATAAAACTCAAGGGAAAAAAAAGAAAAAAAAAAAAAAAAAGAGGAAATTTACCTAGTTCATGATTTGTGAAGTGTGGGATGGATGAAAGGTCTTTAGCTCCTTAATGCAGCTTTTTCTGTCTATTCTCATTTCAGGGAGCTTTAGTTTTGGTCACACGCAGCTTGAGGCTTGCACCCAGCAAATCACGTTTGCTTTTCCAGGACGTGACTGGTGTACAGCAGAGCTGCTCGGATTTATAGCTCCACAGCGGTGTCTCTCCGCTTCCTTCGCACAGCTCACCTTCTCACCTTCACCTAAGCTTTCATGGAGCATGTGACTGACTGGTTCTTTTATGCAAAGAAAAGGAGAAAATCCTCAAACGCCTTCAAACTTCCACAGTAAAAATCAAAAAATGAAGGCTCCACACTTCTGTCTCGCTGTCGGGTTCATACCCCAGTCAAACGAGACGTGTGGTTCATCTGCGAGAGTTAAACCAGTTTTGGTGCAACAGTGATTTCACAAAAGCTGAGGAGAATTGCAGCGCTGAGCTCTCATCTGCTTGCAGCGACTGTCTCCCCTCTCCGCACAAACCCAGGTGCTGGGCAGTGCCACATCCCGAACCTTGACTCAGGCCGCGGCTGCTCCCTCCCTCAGCGCGGGGGTGCCCGGGAGGAGCGGGAGCCACTCCTGGGAGCAATCCTTCCCTGTGCCGCCGAAACTCCCCTCTGCAAGGCACTTCCACCCTCAATCCGCCGCCCCTCACCCACACGGGAAGGGCCCCCGTCCCTCTCGGGTGACGCCGCGGGGGTGGCCGGGAGGTGGATTCCCTCCCCCGCCAAGGGCGGCTTTTCCCTGGAGGACCTCCAGAGGCCCAGCTCAGGCCCGGGGGTGCCGCAGGAGCGGCGCCCACAGAGCGCTCCCGGGGGCTGCGCCGGGCCCAGGCCGGGCGGAGGGCAGGGACCCCGCGGCGCCGCACAGGGACAGGAGCCGTCGGCAGGGCAGGAACTGATAGGTGGCTCCATAGCTCAGTGGTTAGAGCACTGGTCTTGTAAACCAGGGGTCGCGAGTTCGATCCTCGCTGGGGCCTACCGAGGTTTTCCTGCTTTTCTTTTTGTTATTGTTTCTCCCCGACCGGGCTGGGGCGCTCCGGGAAGAGCGGGCGGCGGGGGTCGCTGCCTTTTCCATCCCTTTTTGCACGGCGCCTGCAGAGGGCGGCGCTGCGAACTGACGCCGTGGGCTCGGCTGCCTCCGGGGGCTGGAGCGCAAGGGCGGTGCCGCCTACGCTTCCCGAATTATCCATTTCCCGGATGAATGTATTTCCCTGGATCTCAACATCGGGGCTTAACACAGCGCTGCTTCCACCGCGCGGGAGGGAGCCCGAGTCGCAGGATGGTTCGGCCCCAACGCGGGGTTTTGGGGAGGTTGCTTGGCTTCTGGTGCTTTGACTGTCTTGGTGTTTCAGAGTTGCTGGACATTTCCAGCCCTTACTGGACCCTATGAAAGCTGCAGGTGATCCATACCTTGAAAAAATATTCATAGAATAACTTGGGCTGGAAGGGACTTTAGAGATCATCGCATTCCAAGCCCATGCCGTGGGCCGGGACACCTTCCACCAGACCAGGTGCTCAGAGCCCCATCCAACCTGGCCTGGAACATTTCCAAGGATGGGACATCCACAACTTCTCTGGGCAACCTTTGCCAGTGCCTCACTGCCCTCACAGTGAAGATTTTCTTCCTCATATTTAATCTGAACTTCCCCTCTGTCAGTTAGAAGCCTTTCCCCCTTGTCCTGTTCCCGCCTGCCCTTGTAAAAAGTCCATCTCCAGCTTTCAGGGACTAGAAGGCTGCTTTAAGATTTCCCTGGACCCTTCTCTCTTCCAGGCTGAACAACCCAAATTCTCTCATAGGAAACATGCTTCAGCCCTCTGAGCATCTTAGTGGGCCTCCTTCAAAAAATAAAATCTAATTTCATTGTCTGAAAGACAACTACTTTTGAAACATGCTTTTTCCTGCATTTCAGCTAAAAAACAAAACAAAACAAAACAAAAAAAAAAAGTGGGGTAATTGACGTGTCTATTCCATATTCTTCAATAGAAGATTAAAGTCCTGAAATTTAGAGTTGCTTAGATTTATTAGACAGTCATACACAGCCAAATCTTGCCAGAGAATGTCCATCACAGGCTCTCATAACCACTTATGTCAGAAAAGGACATCACAGCAGGATTTGAAAGCTGGTGCTGTTCAAGTTTAATATGTTTAATAGAATATATGTAGAGACTGCTAACTGTCATTAGTAGGGGCACACCTGGGAGCATGCCACAACAAGTCAGCCAAAATCTCTTTTACTTGGTTGCTATTCAACACTTCTATTTCACCATTTTATAGACTACTTGCTTTTTCTGGGACATCACTGAGCTTCAAAAGCTGCTGCTTCCTCGTCCACTTTTCCCTTAGCTAGTGCTGCTTTCTTTGGAAGAACCTCTTTGGTTCTGCCTAGTTCTTCTTTTTTGGCAAAGGTGGTGCTGGTGCAGTACTGGAGTTGTGTCCAGTCTTCTTTCTCTTGTGAGATTTGACTCTCTCTCTCTCTTTACCAGATGTTTTCGCTGTTGATGCTTTTATTTGGGTGGATAGGGTCTTTTTTGCTTTCTTAGAAGAAACTCTTGGGGTGGTTGCATTGAGGGTAGAAGATTCTTTTGGAGGCAGGGTTGTTGAAAGTTCATTTAGCAGCTCAAGGAAAGTCACTGAGGAAAGTAATTAACATGGTTCAGCATTCCTGCTTTGAGGCAGGAAGGCTCATTCAGAGATATGACTGATAGAAACACTTATTACAGCTATAGTCGAGAAAAACAGCTGAAATTATGAAAGAAGAAATTCATACTATAAACCTCTCTTCTTCCATCAAAAGACCCTTGTTTTTCTTGGGAATAAAATTATCGATTTTAGAAATTATGAATGTGTATTTAAGGAAAATTACTTCCAGACAGAATGTAATGAAACCTTGCACACTTCTCTAGCAGACTTAACAATATGAATTCTTCATAATACACTAATATCTGGAAATCCCAGACATAATAATATCAACTTGCTAAACACTGGTTTCTACTCAAGATGTAACTCCTGCCCCAGCTGCATGGGACTTTAAGACAGAACGCGGCTTGGAAAAAGGAAGATTGAAAACGTAGGAAAAAAAAATAAAATCAGGGACTGGGGTTAAGCAAAGGCACAGCATCAAGTAGACAGCAGAAGCTGTGTTTGGTTATCACATTAAATGTGATAACCAAACTTCAGGATTGCTCCTGCTCAGTGCTGTAGTTGTTAAGATTCCTGAAGGTTTTAGTCACATGCCTGTAAGTTTATGTATGTGTTTTGCTTCTCATTAAAATCAAAGCCTGACAACTTACTTGGACGTGGAAGAAATGGTATCCTCTTGCTCTTTGCTTTCACTGGAACAGGCTTGTATTTACACTTCCCTGGTGGAGCTCTCCTTGGAAAACAGAAAGGCAGAGGCAGGCATCTGAGAGATTGTTAGGGAAGTTTGTTTATTCCACAGACACACACCAATTCCCTGTTCTCATTTGCCTCTGGTGGAAGAGGCTTGAAAGCACTTTAGGCACCTGGAGTGCAGCACAGGTGGAATTCAAGAGGCTGACACAGGGCTGGCAAGCCATAAAATCCCTGTCCCAACAGCAGCTGGTGAATGTGACCTTCACTGGGATTTTCTTTGGATACAACAGTGCTGCAGCAAGAGGGGTGAGAAAGGAAAGGAACAGGCACAGAGGGAGGGAGCCACAACTGCACAGAAATGTGTCTGTGTTCCTCTCCTCTGTCCCCTGACAACTTCCCACAGTACAAAAGCACCAAAACAAAAACCAACCGAACACATTTTCCCTGAGGTAAAGATGTTGCACGTTAAGTGACAGGAAGAGAGGTACCACAAACCACAACACACCTGTGTTCTCTGTTATTCACCAAGGAAACTGCTGTAGGACAAGTAAGAGCAGGCTCTTCCAATCTGGCGTGCTTGACAGCACCAAGCAAAGCAAAGCATGACCTAAGGCATCATATTTTCTTGTGATTAGCATTCTCCTTCAGACAGTGGCAAGAGCCAAGTGCTTCCTCTACACCATTTCAATTCTTTGAAAAAGGTTACTAAAGCAGGGTTGCAGGCATTGCTTGTGGGGATTTCTGGTGGGTTGTGGGGTGGGGGTTTCCTTCCATCTCTCTCCTCTCTGATTTTAAAATTACATTCTAACTCGTTTTCTCTCTGCTCAGGACAGAAGGAATTTGGTGCCACCCTGCCATCTCCAAGAGTACTGCTGCAGAGGCAAGCCAAAGTGGGGACAAGCAGCACTGCTGCCATCAGCTTTCCTGGCAGGTTCCTCAGGAAATCTGAGTTGCCATCAGGCATATGACAGTGGCCCTGGCAATGTTTTGGAAGCAGGAGTTTGTGTGGCTTGCTGTCCATGCCAGTGCACTTCCTGCCGTGCAGGTAGGAGGCAGGGATGGCTGGATTCACTGCCTGGGACTGTGCCCAGCAGAGAAACCAGCTATCCCCAGGAAAAATCCTACAAACAGCAGCAAAATCAAAGGAGAAAGGTTCATGAGGAGACCAGAGTCACTCCAGGAGCTGGAGGTGTCAGGACTGTGCTCCGGAGCCTGCACAGCCTGGGCACACCTGCCAAGTGCAAACAGACCAGGGCAGAGCTGACACAGCTCCATCCAGGCTAAGGCAAACAAGGGGAACTGGAAAATGCAGGAAAACATTCCTAAGAGCCAAGGGAGTAAGTGCCTGGTCCTGCTCTAGAAGTGATGGACACAAAGCTTCAAAAGCACGGGGTCTTCATGGCACATTAAGGAGTGGCATGGACACAACAAAGATATATTTGTTTTGATAAATAGATTCTGCTCAAGCTCTTGATGTTTATGCAAGCTCACAAATATATATATATATACACACATATATATATATATATATATATATTTAAGTTGAAAATATTACATTTTGGTCACTCACAGTTAATGCACTTCCTGGCAGATGATAAGCTGTTAAAGGCACCAATCTCCTCGAGCAGTAAAAGATTCAAGTTCTGTTCCCATCACCTTGGTACATAGTTGAGTTAACTACCTAGCTTTGGATCTAACTTCTCAAGAAAACACAGCTTGTTTTCTTCATTTTGTGAGTGTCTCTGCAAAAGCACAAACACATTTGTACTGTATCTACTTTACAGAGTGATTTGAAACTTATTTAATGTTTTTTAGCAAAATCAAAAAACTAGGGAGGCAAAAAAAATTACATAAGTGTGCTTATTGTTGTAAAAACAGACTTTAGCAGGGATAACTGCTTGATGGGGAAAAACATTTTGCTTGGAAAAACTTAGGTTCAGGCTCCAGTTATTATTTGAGCACTGCATGAACCACCAGGTTTCTCTCATCTTTGTGAAGAAAACTGTGGAGTGCTATTTATTTTTTATTTATATTAAAGTGCATTATAGGTATTTGATGTAATGACCCTAAAGGATGTGGACTGTCCTTTTTAAGACATTGCTTTGCTGTAATTCAGATATGTAACCAAGGAAACTTTCTTTTAATCCTTAATTCTCCCAGCTCTTCAAGGAATTTGAACTCTATTTCCTATTTCTCTGTGCACAGATATGATGAGTGAGGAACAAATTGACTCAAACTGATTAAAGTTGCACCAGAGGTACAGTGTGTAAACAAAACCCAAGGAGTGGATGCAGATGTCAGGGATATTGTGTATCAGTAGTACTTGGCATTCTGTTACTGTGATAGTTGGAGAGTGGTGATTTTAGAAGAATTTGGCATGGAAATCCATCTTTAATTACAAACCTTGTAGGATCAATGAGCTTGTAGATCGATCCACGTGGTGCATAGGCACTGGGATAAGAAGTAGACATAAAATAGAGTTCACCTAAATGGTAGTGAAAAAAGAAAACTGGTCTTAGATTCAAATGTCCAGGCTAGATCACAGTTCTCCACTTCCCTCTTTCCTGGCTTTTCATAATTCATGTGGTCAGAAAAGGAAACCCCTTCAGTTACCCCCTCAGCCATGCCTAATGTCCAAGAAATGGCTTTGTTCTCACCCTGCCCTGTGCCAGTGGTATACACACATATATATATGACCTCCTGGCTGCAGCAGGGTTCCACACAGAACCAGCAGCTCTCATTCAGGCAGAGAGCCCGAGCAGCACCTTCATTACCTCACCTCTGTGGCTCTCCAAAAGGTTGCTTTCCTTCATATAAATACATATCTCTTAAAACTTTTTTGTACCAAAGAAGCAGCCAGAAACTACAAATAGAGGGGAAGACCACACAAGAAATATATTTTCCATTTCGTAATCATACCAAAAAGGAAAAAATTCAGCAAGAGTTACATTGGCTAATCTGTGGGAGACAGAAGCTTCTCATTTCTGGTCTGGTAACTGTGGAAGACAAATGCTCCTTGTGCCTTCCCTTCAGCACTCACTAGAGCAATATCCAGGGGAAAGGGAAATCAGAGTATCTTGCAAGAGGCAAAGCTGTTGTCTTTCAGACTACATAACACCATGTTGGTTTCTAAAAGGCCACCAGAAGAAGAGACATTTCACATTCACTCACTCCACATGTTGTTAGAACAGTTAAAAACTGTACACATTTCATAGCAAAGCCTGCATCTCCATGCAGCTCTGACAGAATATGCCAGGCAGACAATCTAGGATCTTTTCCTGGCAAGCAAATATCTTTTCTGCTGAATGGTCAAGTGCTAAAGGCACCTGTGCTTTCCAAAAACTTGCATCTGCTTTTTGTATTACATAGCTCTGTCAGGAGGCTGTAGAAAAGCAAACAGTGTCCATTGGTACTTCCTCCTTGGTAACAGATCTGGTCCTTGTGACCTTAGTAGTGTCCCATGTGCTAGGCCTTTACACTAAACTTTTAAATGAGTGGTTTTCCTGATCCCCAGATAAAGTCCTGGTCTATGATCCATAGTGTGAATTGTGGATTGTTGTGCATAAAACTGAGGAATTTATCTAAGGAAGCAGGAGAAGTTCAGAGAAGCTCTAAGAACTCAAGTGAGGATGAGGTGGTACAATGAAAAAGTGAACTGCATTGATATGGTCTTTTGATTAGTGGAAGAGTACAAAAGACCAACAACAAAAGGGATGTTGCACATCAGGTTCTGTTTCCTGAGCTCTCCATCAACCTGATCTGCAACAGCTTCACAGGGCAGGAGACCTCCCTGAGCCACAGACCAGCCCCACCTGCCATGCTGAGCCAGCCACAAACCTCTCTGCACTGCCTGCTCTCCAGGCACCCCTCAGGAGCCACAGAATTTTCCACATTTTCCCTACAGTAGAGAACAGACTGTACAGTTTCCACTGAAGGTGTGGCCAGCACGATACCTACCTGCTTCATCCTCAGCAAATGAGATGATGAATTTGCTGTGGGAACTGATCATTCCAGGGAAAGCACAAGCTGTTGTGCTGCCAATGCAGATATCCTGCTTCTTCCACTTCTTTGTCTTCTCATCTTCCTGTAAAGCCATAAGTCGACTAGAGGAAAAATAAAACCCTGTGTTTTATGTCTCCATCATCAAAATTAGTTCCTGTCAAAATTATGCATTACTGAAACAAAAAAAGCAGTCAGTGAAGACTGTGACTGTTGGCTCATTTTTGGAGAAACAGACCTGAACAAAAGCAAACTTATCCTAAGGATTCTGAAATGGAGGAAGTTTAGATTCCAGCAAAATTGTTGTTGTAATAGTCAAACACAGAACTTACTCTATATCCAGGTTTCTCATCTACTCCAGCCCAAAACATTTTGGGATGTTCCAATATACTTATTTGCCCAGACGAGGAAAATGTGGGTACAGAATGGGAGCTGCAGAGGAAACAATCAGTCTCACCTGCTCATGAAATCACCAAAAATATAAAGGCCATTCAAGTTGGGTGATTCACATCCCCTGTAGACAAAGCCTCCAGTAACTGACTTGCCCACACTGCGGCCAAATGCAAATATTGGCAGAATGTCATCTGTCAAACACACAGAAATACAAAGAAAGTAAGTTTACTTTCAGAGAGCATCAAAAAGTAGTTGCTCAATGACACTGACAGGTACAAAAATTACTAGAAGGACCAATACAGTTTAACAAAGGACTTAGCAAAATTTCAATGGTAATTGAGCAGTTTACTCTGGGACAGAACCAACCCAGGGGCTTTAAGGACCTCTCTGTGTAGTTGCTTATCAAGGCTTAGTCATGATGAGCTTCCATAAGACAAAAAACCAAGATTCTCTGCATCAAGAAGCAATGCAGGAAGGCATCAGCCTGGAGCAAGTGTTATCTTACTTACATGTGACTGTACCAATCACTTTAGCAGGGATCATCTTTACCAATTCCAGTATTTTTAGAGAAGGGAAAAAGATCAAAACTGCAAGTGAGCTCAACATCTTTGTGGGTTCACTGACACAACACAGGACATAAATGAGTGTGCTCCTGCCATTTTATGTCATGAGACTTGTAAAATAAAGGCTCTGTCTCTGGCAATGTTAAAATTGAATTCAGCCCTTTCTCATATTGCATTATCAGAGTCCACAGAATTTTATTCTTGTCCTCACTTTTTCCCCTGCATTAATGTCAATAACACATACTCTGCACTTGTCTGCTCATCCAAATGTTCCAGGAACATCTGCATGACCTTGAGACCAGGTGTCTTCACCCAACAGCTGAAGGAACATTATAATAATACTCAATTCTTCTACCATGCTTTGCCAAGAACCTTTGCAAAGACCACCAATTTCTGTTTTTTAAAGGCAGCAAGTGGGTGCCTTTAAAAAACAGAAAGTTTTGACTCACTCAGCAAGTTTTGTCCATCACACCCACAGTCAGACCCAGAGCACAGCTTTTGGGCATTCTGCTGCAGCACTTTGCTGGCTGGGACACACCAAACCTGCCACAGGTTTGTTTCAGGGTCTCAGCATCAGCCTGGTCCTCTGTCCTTAGCCATAGTCATGGCTCAGAGCTTCTGGAGAAAACACAGTATCACTTTCTACTTAAATCAAATCCATTACCTTCCTGGCTTCACTGGGAAAACTGTCCACAAAAGACACAGGCTTTGAATCTAAACAACTTGTCCGGTGCAGTGTGTGGCAGGGAATTCCTTGGATAAGCAGAGCATCATTTCATACCAACACAGCAGTGCTGGGGAGAAGGGATTTCTGCTCTTAAAAAGCAAACAAACTCCCTTTAATATACAACACTGGATTATTTAGCTTCACTGGACAGTGCTATTTACACACCTATAATAATCTTCTACAAGAAAGTTTTTCCTTACCCGTGGGGGAATTGTGGCAAAGCTTTGTGTCGTAGCATTCAAACCCCTGCTTTGCTCTCCAGCCATAGTTCCCTCCTTTTACAATGAGGTCGATTTCCTCAAACCTGTTCTGCCCGACACCCCCACAGAATATCCTCCCTCTTCCCTTTTTTGTGACAGGGTCCCCTCTGTCCACTGCACAATTCCACATGTTCCTGACCCCGTAGGCATAAACCTCCGGGCGGGCTTTGGGGTCAGACACGAATGGATTGTCAGGAGGGATGCGGTAAGGCTTTCCATCAGGGCGTCTTCCATCCACATCAATCCTCAGCACTTTCCCCAACAAAGTGCTCCTAAAGAGAAGGCAGAAAAAGAAACCACAGCATGAGAGCCATCAGAAAACACAAAAACTCCCTTCTTCTCCTTGCCCATTTTCAAGAGAAAAGTTATCTGCTTAAAAGAAATAAATCAGTGGCTGGTATGTCTTGCAACCCACTTCAGCCAGAAAAATCTCTTTTCTCTAAACAGCTTGGCTTTCAACATGTCAAATATTCATTTTTGAAATACTGCTTTGGACAGACTTGCAGATGTACAAGCATTTTCAGGAAGCACTCTTACTCTATTCTTCCACGTTTTCTCCTTTCCAAACCTTGTATCTCAGTGAACAAACTCAAAGCTTTCACCTGCCCTCCTACTTACTTGTTCTGAGCATTGCCAAATTTTCCAAAAGGGTCTCCAGCTTTTCCTCCATCCCCTGTGAATACATACAAATAGCCATCGACACCAAAGAGCAGCTGCCCACTGTTGTGATTTGGAGCTGGTTCCTCAAGCTCCAGGAGAATCCTTTAAAAGAATTAAAAAAAAAAAAAAAAGTAAGAATTAGCTTTTATCTTGGCACAGGACACAGCAGGTGCACACATGACTGATAAATAAGTGTACAGTACTGTAGTAAAACATCCTTTTCTACAGTTCAAACCTCATAGGGCAGATGTGAATTCCATAATAGGTTAAAGGCTGTTACTGCTCTTTAGAAGACAAGAGTACAAGATGGAGAGAGAAGACAACCTTATTCCTGAGTCTTTTCAATCAATTTTGGTTTTCTGTGTGACCTTGAGCCAAGCTGACTCTGGTTTCAGAGCAGGCCAGTCACACATCAGAACCAGGATGACTGGGAATATGCAGGTTCTGCCAGTGGAAAGAATCACAGGATCATAGACTGGCTTGAATTGAAGACTTTAAAAATCATCAAGTTCCAACCCCCTACCATGGGCAGGGACACATTCCACTAGACCAGAGCTCCATCTGTCCTGGCCTTGAACACTTGCAGAGAGGGGGCATCCACAACTTCTATGGACAACCTGTACCAGTGCCTCACCACCCTCTTCATAATATCTAATCTAAACCTTTCCCCCTTGTCCTGTCACTACATGCTCTTGTAAATGGTCTCTGTCCATCTTTCTTGAAGGCTCCCTTCAGGTACTGAAGGTACAGGAAGGCTGCAATTAGGTCACCCCAAAGCATTCTCTTTCCTAGGCTGAACATTCCCAATTCTCTCAGCCTATCCTCATAGGAAAGGTGCTTTATCCCTCTGATCATCTTGGTGGCCTCCACTGGACTCTCCAACAGATCTGTGTTCTGTGCTGGGGATCCCAGAGCTGGATGCAGCACAGCAGATGGGACCTCCTGAAAGTGGAGCAGAGGGGCAGAATCCCTTCCCTCGACCACTGTGCTTTGGATGCAGCCCAGAACATGTCTGGCTTTCTCAGCTGCAAGCTCACATTGCTGGATCATGTCCAGCCTCTCACCCACCAGCACCCTCAAGTCTCTCTTAGCAGGGCTGCTCTCAATCCCCAGCCTGTGCTGATACTGGGGGTCGAATAGGGACAGAGGAAAACGATTTCTCATCATGGCATAAAGTAACATTCAACATGAACTTTACCTTTCAGAGCTTGGGTCAGCTTTGTTGGCATCAGATGCCAAAACCTTCCATTCACTGATCCTGATCTTT
This sequence comes from Urocynchramus pylzowi, assembly GCA_013397555.1. Taxonomy (NCBI): domain Eukaryota; kingdom Metazoa; phylum Chordata; class Aves; order Passeriformes; family Fringillidae; genus Urocynchramus; species Urocynchramus pylzowi. Next base: position 10,262 of record VZRH01006721.1, on the reverse strand, counting down.
TCCACTCGGTTCTTAGCCATGTATGAGTAACGGATATAAAACTTCCCATTTTTCTTGTGCTTGGGGTGGAAAGCCATCCCCAGGAGGCCCCTCTTGTCCCCCAGCCACGGGGTAGCCAGCACCATGCTCCGAATATCCAGGAATGGCTCCTCCAGCCGGCTGCCGTTGGGTAGGTAGACCCAGACGAGGCCCAGCTGCTCGGCTACGAAGGCGCGGTGGCTGCGGTCAGCGGCGTGGGCCATCAGCACCGGGTTCCTCAGGCCACTGGCAACCTCAGCCAGGCACAGCTGGACACAGCCCCCACGCTCCTCCAGCGCCGAGCCCAGGCTGCGGCTCAGGGCCGAGCTCTGCAGCAGCTGGGGGAAGCAGTACTGCTCGTCCTGGAGCTGCAGGAGGTGGCAGAAGTGCGTCCTGTTCGTCTCGCAGCACTCCTGGATGTGCTTGTCGCCGGTCAGCAGGTGGATGGCAGAGGAGCAGTGGAGGTGAAACTCGGAGCAGTAGTCAAAACAAAGTCCTGGGAGGCTTCTCAGAGGGGTCCGTGGGTTTTCTGCATCATAGAGATGTGCAGCATACGGAGAACATTCCTAGAAAGTAAAGGAAACTCAAGATGTGGCTGTGGACACTCACCCAGGATAAGCTGAGACACCTCAAGGGGAGCAATTTGGTTAATAAAATGAAAAATTAGCAATGCAGACAACATAAACAGTCACCTATGAAATGGAGCAGTAGAAAGTCACTCAGAATATGGCCAAAATGGACTTCAACATCAGTGGTAGCTTCCTTTATCAAAGCATAGTCAGCTGCATGTAAATCCTCCCCAACAGAAGTACAAGTGTGGAGGCTGTGGATTCTCCACTCAGTAAGGTGGGGCTGAGCAGTCCATGGGGGAGGCGATCAGAGCAGGGAAACAACCTGACAAACCTGCTGTGCTTAATTTTTTGGTCACGAATTATGGTAAAGTCAGGTGCTAGCATAGCAGGCTTCCCCAAGCCACAGGGTGTTTCAGACATGGAACCATTTATTTGCTAGTGGGGAGTAAGATTTCGAAGAGGCTGCATGATTTAGTGTGATAGATGAGTAATGCAATGGTTGACTCTCACAATTAACAGACAAATATAATGTATACAAGTTTAAAAAAGTGTTATAGATTTTTTAGTTAGGTTTTACCCCCTCACGTGGTTATCAAGAGGCAGCCGGAGTTGGGACATCTGGGAGGGTCGGCTTGTCACTATGGCGACATCTGATCTCCAATCAGGATTTGAGGAAAAGCTCTCCACCACTGGGCAGCGAGGAAGGGGTGGATGGACAGAACTTTGGGAGGGGTCAAAGTGCGAAAAAATGCGAAAACCTCAATTTTGTGACCGAGCACATCAAAAAATGTAGGGAAAATCATTTGATGCCGGCGCTGTAACTTTTTCTCCAGTCAGTCTTCTGTTGTATTTTTTTATAAGGTTCAATAAACCTTTCTAAACTATGAAAAGTGAGTAACCATTTCTCACATTTAGTAAAGATTGAGTATTTGCAAATTTCAATTTCATGGATTTGTTACGTCCAAAGTACATAGAAAGACAAAATTGTATTTAGCTACACAAGTGCTGCACATGTTAGTAAGGCTGTTAGAGGGTTTTACTTCTCTGCTTTTCAGTGCCTTTAGTGACTTGTTATTCTTAAGACTACCTTTGTAAAAAGGAAGCACAGTTGTGCTGTTGAATAGAACAGAATTTTGAAAACTGAAAGCATTCTTAAAAATTCACAAGAAATAGCTATAAAAGAAGCTATGGATTTTTTTTTTTTTTTTTTTTTT
>VZRH01006719.1:89123-103410 GCA_013397555.1 Urocynchramus pylzowi | reverse complement strand
GGGAATGGGAATGGGAACGGGAATGGGAATGGGAACGGGAACGGGAACGGGAATGGGAATGGGAATGGGAACGGGAACGGGAACGGGAATGGGAACGGGAACGGGAACGGGAATGGGAATGGGAACGGGAACGGGAACGGGAATGGCAACGGGAGCGGGAATGGGAACGGGAATGGGAATGGGAATGGGAATGGGAACGGGAATGGGAATGGGAACGCTCAGGACTGCGCACGATGCTGGGATCAGCCCTGGGCGGGCTGGGTGTGTCTGCCGCACAGCACCCGCAATAAATAAATACCTGTCTATCAGCAGCTATCTTTAGGAGAGGGAACAGAATAAAGGAAACAGAAGTCAAATAGGAAAAATTGTACTGAGAGCTTATGTTCATATCCTGCATCACTAAATATGGCTTAGGAGGCTGAAATGCAGTATTAGTCATTTGTAGGAGCCTTCACCTCCCCCTTTACCCTTCCCTACGAACTCTTACAATAACAAACCAGTCTAAAATTAGAGCTGCTTTATAGTACATTAATTTGATGATCATTATTGTCTCGGCACTGACTGAAGACCTCACATCAGTAGGAGGGATACCCTTTACATCAAGCTTCCATGATGCTGATGCTCAGCTCTTGGATCCAGGGAGGAAGTCAGGTCATTTTTTTTCTGCTCAGGTTTCCTTCAGAACCACTCAATTCCCAGAGAAGGATTCCTAGCATTGACATTTCCCCGTCCATGCCTTGTTAGGTTTTAGTTTTCTTAAAAAAGAAAGGAAGAATACTTTGCATCCTCCTAGCCTGGCTTTGCTCCATGCATACTGTAAGAAATCAAGAGGAGATGAGGGAGGAAGAAGATGATGGCAAATAACAAAGTGTGCAAGTTCGCTTTTCTAACCTCAGCAGAGAGGCAGAGGCAGCTGCAGGTAGGTTTGGAGGAATTTCAAGAACTCACCATATTTGAATACCACACAGCCTCCAGGCTCCAGAAACATGATACTCTGATGCTGATCTTTTAAGGGAAAAAAGGGCTAAGGATTATTTAACTGCTCATCCAGGCCTGCAGCTGGGGGTGACTCAGAGTGCAGAGTTGGAAAAATGCCCATGTGGCAAGATTAGAAACTCATTTGTGTAGTTTATGTGGCCTTGCCAGGAGCCTCCGTTTTTTCCAAACCTTCAGTTTATTAACTTTAAAAGCACTCCTTTCCTGTTGGGGATCTGGCAAGGTTGCAGCCCAGCAGCTCTTTCTCCTTTTGCATTAACAACACTTAAAGGCTTTCTTTCCTTTTCAAAATCGACTGTGTGAGATCATCTGGAATTTTTAAATGTGCTCGCTCTTTCTTTTCATTTCTTTCTTTGTCCCAGGGTTCAATTTAAATCCAAGTGCTTTTAAACTAACTGTATTCATCCAGCCAGCACTTTCAGGAGTATATGTTATGAAAGCAGGAAAAGAAAAGGCCTTCTTGTCATCAAAACCATAATAATTATGTGTCAAATGTAATTACTGCTCTGGGGGTAATACATCTAATACTCGGTGACAGAGTAAGCATCCTGCAGAAGTAGAAAGTAACTGGTGGCAGGATCAAATTTGATACAAAATTAACCATCATGCTTAAATACTCTGCTCATAAAGTTCTACCAAAAATGCAAAGGCAAGGAAAAAAGGGTTTTTTCTTCATCTAAAATTGTTAATGTGCAAAAGCTCAGTTCTCTCCACCTCCATACAATGAATCACAGCTCTTTTAAAATAAGAAACACTGCTATAAATGTGTACATTACAAGGATCACACTCTTGTGAAGGAGCTCATCTAACAGGAAGGAATTAAGTGTGGGAGTTCTCTGCTCTTAACCCATTATGTTTCCTCATTATTACCTTCACACTGCATGCTTGATTCACTCGCTAAGAAACAAGCTTTCCACATTTCCCTATACCTTCTTTAAAATACACCATCTAATGAGCAGCTGGTGAAACTGACATGTGCCTATGAATTTGAAGACTACTGAAATTTGTAGTCATATTCTGAAGGAGCAAAAAAGTGCTATGTCAGGAAAGAGTATTCTAAATATGACAGCATGTGTGAGAAGCTTGTCCAGTTTAAAAAATACATGTCCTCTCCTCCCTAACACTCTTCTAAGTCGACTTAACAAAATCTAACATATTCAAAGAACACATCAAAACGTAGTGATTTGGTAATGTGAGTCTAGATCCTGAAAATAATCTTCAATAACTATGTTTAGCAGTTATATTATGAGTAAAATACATTCATCTAACTGTTACCTAAAGGCATAAGGTTTTTGTAGGATTGGTGGTTTTGACTGGAGCTAACATTATGTATGCATGCGTCTTTACTAATTTGTGTAGGACTACATAATAGTAAAATTAAGAATAATAAGAATATACAAAGTGGCTCTACATTCTAGTCCTCAGTTTTACGTGCTCCTGCATGATAATCAGAAAAACAGGATTTCTGTTAATTTTCTTTTCATCTTTATTAACATGTTTTGATTTTCTTTACTTTTGCTTTGTCTTTCTATTTCAGGAATATTATGTTTCCTAGAAGTCATAATTAATGAAATATTATTAACATTAGAGATCTCTGAAAAGTTTGAAAGATTTTCAACGTGTCTTTATATCAGAATTAATTTTTTCAATCTAAAGTTTCTTTGAAATTTTGTAACTTGAAATACTCATCAAGTAACTGTTAATGGTTCATTATATAAGGAAAATTAATGCATATAATTTATTACATTGGAAGCTTGATTATAAAGATCACAGACATCCAGTTCAACAACAGTGTTAAGTCACAGAATTAAAATCAGGTTTTTAAAAATCCAGCACTTAAAAAGGTGCTCCCAAATAAGGAACTGACCAATATTTGGTGATTTTTAAATTGCAGACTTGGGGGAAAAGAAACTCTGGAAAATGCTGGACAAACTACCAGCTTTTAAAGATTTAGTATGAGATATTTATTCTTTTCTCTCTGGGCCTATTCACCTTTTTCCACATCAAAAACAAAGCCCAGAGGGGTTTTTTTCTGATTTTTGAACACTCCGAGTGTTCTAGTAAAAACTATTTGTTAAGTTAAACCCAAAGCTTTTCTCCAATATTAGGTGTGAGAAGATGAAGGCATCTCATGAACTTGTTTTTTCCTACTCGATAGGCATGCTCAAATACTATTCTGCTTTGAAACAAGACTTTGGAACACATTTCATTGACTACCAGACTATGTGTATATAGACATACTTAGCAGCATTTGCTGTCAGTCTCAGAGCAAGAGTGTTTGTAAAAGTTATTGGCATTACCTAGAACAAGTGGAATATAGGAAAGTATTTCCACAAATTAACCTCAGTGTTCTCATGTGTTTATTTCTTGAAAAGATATCACAAGTCTGTCTCCTATAAATGGCTAACTGGCACCAATTTTAATTTATGGAAAGTAGGCACTAGAAGAGCTCCACATTCAAGTTAGCAAGAGAAATTGATTGTACCATAATGAAAGAGCAGTGGTGATTAACAAGGGCTATTTATTTAAAAACAAAATTCATCCTAATGGATGGAATATGTGGTGTTTGCCTGGTACACATACCTTAGGTCTTCTCCAGGGTGCTTCCTTTAAATTTCAGTAGTATTCTCAGTTCCACTGGATGTACCATGTAATACAAGCAGTGCTGTCTGTACACGTAATTATCAGCACTTGATGAACACAGGCCCAAAAGCATTCTCTGCCTTTCTTTTGATAAATAAGACTGATGAAAAGAATGGCTCAGAACTGCCAGGTTTGGTTATGGTTTCTGAAGAATTAAGTCAACATGAAAGAAATCATGTTTTCAAACAGTATTGTTCTCTTTAGAATGATCCCCCAATTTGTTGAACTGTACTCATTGGGTCCCAGGTTCAAATGCTACTTCTGCTCATCAGTCACCACTTGTTGCTTGAACTAAACAACACATCTGTAATTTTCAACTTGACTAGAATTAGCTCCCAAAAGAAAAAAGTTTTAAATACTTCTGACTGGCTTCTAAATTGGAAACACCTGTAAGAGTTATGTCTTTTCCTGACATAAATTAGTGATGAGGAGCTCATATAAGAGCTGCAGACAGAAAAATAAAATAGTGCTATAAGTATTTCAGGTACCAGAAAAAGGATTGCTGCAACTGGGTAGGTATAACAGAAAAGAATATGTGACCCCAGCCTGCTGACTTCCTATAATACCAAAATAGATGCTTGATACCTCTGTTGTGTTAACCAGAAAATGACTGCCTGAAGCAAGATCAAATGTCTCATTAGCACTTATAATCGCTTCCATAAGATGAAAACAGATGAAAGAAGAAAGGATGAAATTCAAACAGTACATTAAAAAAATGGATCCCTTTTGTTCTGTGGTGTGCCTTCTCTCTCAGATGGGCCTCTCTCATAATTAACCCGAGTTCAGCGAAGTCATTTATAAATGGAGTTCCAGAAAACCCGATCCTACTTTTCACAGTGTTCATAAATACAGTGGATGGTTCTTAGTATAACTACCAGTAATTACAATAAAGCATAAAATTTCTTCCTGAAACAAATTTTAACATTACTGCCCTCCAAACTGATGACAGCATGTTGTCTCACCTCCATATCTCTATGTTCAATGTGATAAAAAAAATCTGCCTTAAAAATTAGAAAAGTAATGTTCTTCCAGAATTCTAGAAATCCACCTTGATTCAATCTCATCAGGGAAGTTATCACTTAATTTATTCTAATCTATGGGCTGTGCTAGCCTATGAGATTGCTGTTGATGATGCATGAAGAATAATATTGATTCATATTACAGTTGCATGAATTTGATATGTGGCTACCCACACACTGAATACATGAAGTAAGGGATAGCTACATGAAGTTGCTTTGGCTACATTTAATGACTTCTGACATGTGTTCAGGAGCAGAATGCTAATAAGAATTTGTTTTTAAGAAGTGATGCTAAAGAGATGGAGGCTGCTGCAGTCATTCTGCATAGTAAAACATGGTAAGGACGACCAGATTTCATCTTCCAGAAAAGACTGACAGACCAAAGCATATGCCAAGTGATTCTAGGTGATGTTATTTTTTCATGCTTGTGTTTCTCTTAACTATACCAATATTTAGTGAGGAAGCCAATTCTGTGACATTACAGAAAGTACAGTGCTGAAGAGCAGTGTGCTGTTATGAGAGAAAGTAGTTGTACAAATCCATAATTTCTTCCCATTTAATTTGTTATGGTTTAGTAAACCAGAATATGTTTAGATGAATGTAGGTACTGTTTTACTTTGTTGGTGCTTAGATTGCTGGTAGTAGTTTCTATCCAGAAGCATAATAATTCAAATCTACTGACTTGACAATGTGAGAGTATTGTGTATTTGGGCATTAAGAAAAGATCAGAAACAAGAAAGATCAGAAACAGTTTGAACATTAGCATTTCCTTATAATTTTCCTGTCCTCCACTTAAAAACAAAAAGTCCTCAAATATCTCTGATATGAGGATCACAAGGAAGAAGGTGTAGCAAAATCAAAATAAGTAATTTGCATTTAATTATAAGGTTAGCATTTATGGAAAAAATGGATACCTTTCTTCACATGATTTCCTTGGTGATGGTGGTATTTACCTCCAGGTTCACTAAGTCAGTATTGTTATGAATGATTTATGTACAAAATGAACTTTCAAAGGGACTGCATAGCACCCTACTCAAAAATTCTTTGTGGTCCAGTGGGTAGATACTAACTTATTGTTTCATACTATGAGCTGACCATCAGTGGAAAGTTCATCACAGGAAAGTTTGGCTTTGTCAGAGTTTTAAGAAGTGACTTGGAAATTATGAAAGTCTGAGAGTGTTCTCTGTGAAGAAAATGTTTCTGTCATATTTACACGGCCACATTTATTTTGGTGACACCAAGCAAGCACTGTCTTCTGAACTGGACCAAAATGAAAAGTTAATGATATGTAGGATAACTTGTGGTAGGGTGAAAGTGTGTGTGAAAGTGACATCATTTACTTCATTGAATACTCCCAATGTAAATCCACAAATTACACATAATCTTAACTGGTCAGTATCATTTATCAGCAGCTGTGAAAAATCCCACACACTGATGAAAATGCTGTAGGAAATGCACAATCGCTTCTGTGGAAGGTTGATGTTTTGCTGTTTCCCACTTGGATTTATTGCTTCTGATTGAAGGATGAATGTAATGCATGCTCTCCACAAGGGGAAATTGTACTTTTGGAGTACTATGTTTTTCATGCTGACTTAGAGATTTCTTCCATTCAAGAAACATGACAAAAATGTTGCCTCTGCTTTCCACAAAGAAGGAAATGTTGACTTTAAAAGTAATCTTCAATTTATATCTCTCCCTCTTTCACCACTATTTGAATTTTCTAAAATCCTCTTCCTTTCCTGTGCAATTCTTCAGAATTTCTTCTATCCACTTTCCTCCTGTATATATAACAAATATGTCTTTAATATTGAATTTTCTGTACTCATAAAGCAAAGTGAAATTAAAAAACATGCTGATTATCAAATTATTTTTCTTTTGCAATTGTCTGAAAATTTTTCCTACCTCCATTTCCTGCCTTTGAAATCTTTTTCTTGATGAGAAATTGTATATGTATGATAACTAAATCAAGACAGAGATGACTGTAAGACATTAAGCATGTATCAGTTTTGCCCCTTAGTTCTACCATCTGCTGTGGTACACACAGTGCACTTCCAAAAGAAAAATATTTTCTGCTTTAAGCTCATTATAGAACTGACAAACTTAGATAGGAAAATAATAATTCTCTGCATTGTCACTTTTGCTATTTCAACATTTACTATCAACGGCTGCTTAAATTCAGCTCATTACAAAGCACACTACCCAATCTACTGCACAAAAATACATGTCAGCATTCAACCAATTTGGTTTGAAGTAAGCAACACAAAGGACTACCAAGATATACCTTGGGCTGTAAAACCAGGGTTACCTGGTTCATAGGAAACCTGAAGTCAATTAGACTTCTTAGAATGTTCTGCATCTTTCTTCAAATGCAGAGAATTAGTGCAATTTCTTAAATCATGAAAATGTGTTAAATCTACAAAAACAATAGAGATCCACACCTTGTATACGAGAAAAAGATTACATTTTCCCACAAAGAACCTATGGTCTCAACTTTATGGAGAAAACACCTTAACAGAACAAGCAAGAAAAAAAAATACTGACACTGTTAAGTATGATAAAATATTACTACCATACTCTATTTTGGTACGACAGCAATATATTATATACACATAAAGTTAACTTAACCAGGAAGACACATTTTTCAGAAGTTCAGGAAAACAAATCCGTTTTATAAATAGTACGATCATGAAGTCATTCAAAACAATGGACCTTTCTCTCAACTATAAAAAGCTTCTAGATATGTTTTCTAATGTATCTTTTAAAAATCAGCTTAAAAAAATGGAAAAGGAAAAAACCTTTTTATTAAACATATGCTATTCATGCTACTTTTACCTTTACAGATATACTATATGCATATGAAGATAAATTATAGTACATAGAGACACATAGTGACCAAAAATGAATTATTATTAAAATTTATTATATACACTTTGGTAAAAGCATTGGTATGACTTTTTGCATGGTGACATTCTGTGCTCTGTCTGGAATTCACCCCTCACAAACTTTAGGAAATGCTGAAAAACATGTGGTTACTTGTCATCAAGTTTATATAACCTTGCCCTGCATGAGAACTGCAACTGCCCCCTCCAAAATAAAAACAAAATAAGGAAGGGATACAGGGGTTCCCTTCCCCCTTTGCCAAATGAATACGTTTCTGTGTCCTGTCCTGGCTCCAAGAGAAGGAAGTTGGGTTCAGTTGTCAGAGTGCCAGTGCTGTGGCTCAGGAGAATTGAGCTCCATTGCCTGTTCTTGCCCCGATGTCCTGTGTGAACCCGGGTAGCTCACAGTTCCCTCCCTGCCCCTGGAAAATGAGAATAGCACTGTCCTAAAGCCAGCTGTGGCACTGATAAATAAATACAAGGGTGCAGAATATCCAGATTGTGTAAGGGGTGGGAGCACAGGCACAGCAATACAATTATTTCTGTTCTTCAGTTGGCTCACAGAAGTATTGCTGCACAACATACTTGGAATATACAAAAACACTTTCTCTTTCAAATTGTCCAACACAGATAAAGATGTCTGATTCCAAGCATTTCAACATTTTTCTTTTCAGAAAACTGAGAATAACAAAGTCTGGGATTTTGGCATTTTGACATCACAGCCTAACATTACCCATCCATTTAAGCATTGTTATTAGACAACAAATGTTACCTCTCTTATTACTGGAATATCCACAGATGTGACTACGGTGGAGTATCCTAAACCAAAATATTTTTGGATCTGGGGATTTGAGATATTTTTAAAATGTATTAGGGAATAGTACTGGGAGGGTAATGATACTGCTTGTACATAGCATACACTTGATGATATGTGTTGTACTGTTCCAGGCAGAACTGCTCTACTGAACTCAGTGATCCACCTTCCATTTTTGTGATTCTGTATTTCCTTCCACACATTCTCATTTCAATTTATTAAAAAAATTAATATCTGATTTGTTTAACTGAAACATATTCCTTTAATTAAACTCGGAAATACTGTTGAGAGTGGAAATACTCCTGAGAAGAGTACTAACTGTATTTCCTTGACTAGCTTATTACTTTTTATAGCAACTTGCAAAAAAGGACAAAAAAGCTACCCAACAACCATTTGAAATGAAATCACTTAGTCTTCATGGAAAAGCATTTTCCTGTAAATATTTGATTCTCCATTTACCCACCACATGTCCAGTAAAAACAAGAGATGGAAAGTGGCCATTTCAGTGACCTTGTGTCCCTCCCTTAGAGGAAGACAGTTGACAGGTAGATATATGAACAGTTTGTTATTGTAGATTCCAGATCTTGTGATTATCTCTGACTCAACTTCTGGGGTTTTATCTGGAATTCCTGTGGCAGGTCAACTTGTGTACTACTCCTTGTCTTTACCTTGTAGCGACCTCAGGTTAAAAATACACCTTACAATAATATATAACAGTTTCCAAAATTACTGTTTGAGTTGAAATAATGGTGGCAAGCTCCAGACTTAGAATGATCCAAACGATATGTCTCAAAATGTAGACTCCACTTTATCTGTGAAGATGTTATCAATATGAGTTCATCTATATTTTTTGGTTTACTTTTCACCTTTACTTGATGCAGTAGATACAGTAGATAATTGACATTCATTTTCTTAATGAATAAAACACATCAATTTTATCATCTTTCAGCATATTGTGTGATACTGCCAGATGACACATTTTTAAAATATCTTGTTAGAATTATTTTGGACTTAATTGATGAGGAAAGATAAGTATTTACATCTAAATCTCTTTTATATGTTTAGAATATATGCCTATATTTATTCATTATAAAATAAGCAAAGTATAACTTATGACTCAGTGCCACTAGCATTTATAAAGTAATCAATGTTCCTCTGGTAATTTTGGAGATAGAGCGGCACACATTGGCAAATTTTGTCTAAATCTTACTGCTGTTTCATCCAATATCAGGTTATATTTCCTTGTCTTCCCTAAATAAATTTCAAATTCTACTGATGTCATGTTCTTGGCTAATATTTTTTTCTACATTAGGCCTCTTCAAAATCTTTATTATCTTCCTCATCAACAGCGAAAAAAAAAAAAAAAAGTGAACTTTTAATCTCTGAGAGCTATGGATGTCTCATTTTTGAACACGTCCTAGTAACCTAGGATAAGGTCATCTCTGGCCTTTCTTACAGCAAAAAATAAATGCTTTTGATCCCTCTTCCCCATTATTCACTTCCTCCTGTAGATAGCATAGATGTTCTGGCAGAGATTTGCTGACATTTTGCTTCCTTCTCATTAATCTCTATCTTCTGAGCCCTCACTATAGCACACCTATCATTCTCAGGGTAGTGTTGCAGGATTTCTCCAATTTCCTGTGGGAATACCTTTCTAGCAAGATGCAGAAGCCAGAAGAGAATTGTGACAATGCACTATAAAGAACAATGCACATATTATTGGAGGACTAAGGGAAGAACAGGGGTTCTGAACAGGACAGGAGTTCTGCTATTTTTGCTCATGTCTCAACACAAGATTAGCCTCCCCTGCACGTAAACACAGGAAAACAGGACATCTTCTCCTTCAAACTTGGACTTCAAACTGCAAGTTAGAGCAAAAACCTAAATTTGGGTAGTTTGCCATGGCTCAGTTCTGTGCCTGTGCTATGATTTGTTGTTTCTCAGTAGTACTGGCTCACTGGGATTTCCTGAAAGGTGCACAAGTACCAAGAAATACAGCAAAATAAATGAATATGAAAAACAATAAATAGCACATCATTAGAGATTGAATTTGTAATGCAGAAATATATATTTTCAATTTTTTTCCAGTTACAGTCACTTCCAGTACAATCACTAGAAAGGCACAGCCTTTCTAACCAGGCTTGGATAAAAGAAACAAGAGGGAAATACATGAAGGGTTCTACTGCCTCGACAAAGGCATGTGGATGTAGCTGTTGCGTAGATCTCTACCATTTTGGATACTCTTTGGTATCAAACTTGCCTCCAGCCACCACTCCAGAAGCAGTCAATATTCCCATATGTCTTGCAGCACATGTTCTGTCTCCACATGAATATCCCAGGTACCTCAGAACATCTCAGATGACACCAGATGTTTGATTTAGACACTGGGGACCACCCTTCACACCTGCATGCTGGGAACCTAATACATAAATACACTACAAGCCCCTCTTACTGTGCAGGCCATGTACATCCAACTTCAGACTCTGTGTTTTTATGCTTCTCTGTTGACATTTGATGAGGCCACTGTCAGAGGACAAAAGAATAATTCCCTCACTGCAAAGCTTTAGACAGATACCCTTTATCTTCTCAGGTTAGGAGCATAATGAAGAGAAGATGAAACACATGTTAAAGCAGCAATGCTTTGGAAATGGATATGGAGAAGGTGAGATCCATGCTCCTTAAACCAGCACTTCCCTTCACTGCTTCCTGTTTTCTCAGCTGCCAAAGAGAACTGATTTTTTACCTCCTCCCCATTTTTTCCATATGTCTGTGTATTACACCATCTATAGGGAGACAAGTTTGAAGTGCATACAAGGAATTAACATATTTAATTTTTAGAAAATACTCATGTAACAATTCTTTGTTTGATTTAGAAGAGTGCTTATAGCCAAAGTGGCTATATAATGTATGGTGGCTATAATTGTACCAAGGGCTATAATTATACCAATTACTAGCTCTTTCCCATGGAAAGTAACAATAGATTATAATCCAAACTGTTTAGAGAAAACACATAGCTAGATGACCTGGGAAGTTCACTGTTGTGAATGTGGCTCTAGAATTTTTTTTTTTTAAACACCATACTTCACTGGAGAAGTTAAAGTGCTGTAATGTCATGGATGTTGACATAAGTGGGAAAAAGAAAAAGAAAAAATAGCCTATGAAGCAAGTTATCTGGCATTTAATGGTGAATGGTGGAAGGTTAAAGATGTTAAGATCATAGCTGATAATGGAAAACTAGAAAACAAAAGAAGTAGCCTATGAGCTATGGCTTTTAGGCAAATAGGAAAATAAATCTCTGACTTGAAAGGTTTAATCCCTAATCCCTTTACATTTTGCAAGGGAAGGTGCTTATAGTTGTACATTTTGTATCTCCACTCAATAGGCCAACATGCTGGCATAGAGTGGCTGTATCAGAAATATGGATTCACTGTCTAACCAAAATGTACTGCTCAATTTGAGGATCCTTGGTTCTGCTCATGTTACTAATTTCTTTTAAACTTATTTGTTACATCTGTGGAAACACTAGCCTATTGTGTCAATAATATTAGTCTAATGATGGAAGGGAAAAAACAAAACAATTATCAGGAAAATAAACATTTACAAAAAGAGTGGCTACAGGGAAGGAAATAAAACATCATATAAATAATGATTACATAATATCTTCCATTTGACAGTCTGAGTTACTGCTCTTCCTTCACTCATAAAATATTCTCTCCAGTTTTGTTCCTTCATACAAAATATCCTAACAGTCTGTTTATGGAAGAAATAATTCAGCATACATAGTAACTGCCAGCTTCTTCTAAAAGTGTCTATAATGCACATATTTGCATAACTCTGCATGTTTTTAGGTGCAAAATATTATGGCTTCTGAATCAAAACACCACCTAACAAATGCTTAAGACCATCCTTACCCAAGAAATATCTTCACTGAAGTTGAAATGAAAGCAAAAGGGAATGATTTTATAAATTGAAGCATGACATATACACATTAAAAAAAATAATCTGTAACAAATAAAAGTGCAAATAAAAAATTAGGACATTTTCTTATTGACATAACTTGTACGTCATAATTTCAAAATGCCTCATCAAACTGAGGACCCTGTTGCTACAGATAACATGCAGATGAAGGTAGGAAGCAGACATATCTCATGTCTGCTTAAGCAAAGCAGGCTGTACAGAAATATACAGAAATAGCTGCATGGAAGCATTAAGTACCTTACCAGCATGACAGTGAAAGAGTAAGCTTAAACTGGTGAGTTACATGATGAGAATACTGAAGTTTGAAGTCCTCAGACCTAGCTAGATATATGCTTTTGCTGTCTATTCAATAATTTTGTCTGCACTTATCAGTTCTGCTCATACAGCACCCACCAGCATAGAAAACAATAGCTCCATTCTGGTCAACATAAAAATCAAACAATTGCTGTACAGGTAAAGCAAATGTTTCTCCAAAGGATGTGGTTTTTATGGTTGTATCTGTTCATTCAGAGTCACCATTAAGGTCATAAAATTGTCAACTCACTTTTGTCAAGATTTGTAAATGAAAGATTAACAGTGTGAGTGCCAGACTCTTTTACAGAGTTTTCTCAGTATTATTGATACAACTGGGTAAAAGACTACTAATTGGAAGGTACTAAACACCTGCTTCTGGAAAACAAGCTTATACAAGACAAGGCAAGATCTGACACCTTTCAAATAATTTCTTAAATCTTATTGAAGCTACATCTCTAACACAAATCACAAAACAGAAGTTAAAAATTCTGATTGCATAAGAGCAAGAGATGCCTAACAAAGTCACATGAAAGCTACTTTTCACATACTAAATTTAACTAAATGCAGAAAATCTGGAGTGGTTCCTCTCCAGTGATACAGTGTGTGTTAAGTTAATTTATTATTCACTCTTCTTTTGTTAACAACATCCCTAGGACATTATACCTCCCAAATTCTTGAACAGGTGAGGGAGACTAACTGCACAATGTACATGGTAGCTAACAAAAATAATTCATTAATTGCCTAAGAAAAAACAGAGTTAAATAGATGGTATGCAACAGAGAAAGCAGTTGACAAAATATGGATTTTGCAAGCATCCATTAATCAAATAAATTCAAATATTTGGTTAGAAAATTGTCTTTCACAGATCAAAAAGAGTGAGCAGTAGTGTCAAACAACACAAGTTAAGCATTTGGCTTGACATCAAAACAATTACTGTGAAGTAGTCAGCGTTGTCTTTATTTGTATTTGGGGCATCTTCCTTTTTCAGAAGTCCCATCCCTGTTTCATCTAGAGAGGCAGATACAGTGCAAAGGAAATAGGAATAGTTCAGTCTGCTCCTTGCTATCTTAGTTGGTATTTGGTGTGTCACTACCTTATGCTAGGAAAAACAAATCAAAACAAGACATTTTGCCAGCAGATGATTTCATAGTTAAAGGAATAGCTAACAGTTGTAAGATGTATGTCAGCTCTGCTTGCTCATACTGCAGATGTATCCATACTTTCAGCCATATTATGTTCTCCTTTTTTGGGGAGGGGGTGGTTTTGGGTTGTTGGGTGTTTTTTTTTTTTTTTTTTGGTACTGTAATTGGTATAAATGTCCCAATGGTTAGGATTCCCTGTGCCAGCAAATTCTTAAAGATATTCTTAAAATAAATCCACGATGAATGACAAGCAGCAATAGAAATCCATATGCTACCCAGAGGATAATGTAGCAGTGTTTCCTGAACAGCCTCCATGCTCCTTTATGGCAGAGATTAGATGGAAAGAGAATTTAATCTGCCTGGCAGCAATCACAAATGAGGGATTCAGCAAAAAATCTGGCTGTTCAAAATAGAGAATTATGCTTACACATGTGTGTATACTCAGTGGAAAAAAAGAACTTACAGTATGTAATATATACACTTTAAAAATGAGTCATTCATTAAAATGTATTGTAGTCTTTA
>VZRH01006719.1:72698-89093 GCA_013397555.1 Urocynchramus pylzowi | reverse complement strand
CCCCCCCCCCCCAATTTCTTCTTTTCAGCTGGCATTCCTTCTGTATAAAATTATTAGAAAACTTGTAAACAAACTTTACTTCTTATATTTTGTCTTTCTGAGAATATCTTTACCTCAAAATGCCTTCACTGAAAGTTCCACAGGATAGTTACATAATCCATATACATAAAGCTTGATTTTAACAAGGTGTTTTGGGTAAGGTAAGGTATTTTAAGTGTTTCTGCTTTTTTGATTAATTATGCTAGAAAATTTAAGTATTTTTAAGTAGAAACTTAAAAAAAGTTTGTTAATAAAAATTTAAATTGATAAAAAAATACAAGGTCCAATACTTTAAAAAAACTATTTTTTGAAAGCAAATCCTTAACATTTCTTTAAAATTTAGGCCTTGCTTTACAATACATAAAATACAAAGCTGATACAACTATTGAAGGTTGCTTTAAAAAAGGGTGTTTTTTAATTTAGGTCCTTATTTCACTCTCTATTTTGTTATTTATTGTTATGTCTTTCAATTTAGCGAATCAAATTTCAATCACATACTTATATATTCTTTGCTCTCATTGGCAGTAGGGAAAAGCAGGACTGTGTTTTGTAGGGTCTTATTTTTTCTTACATGTCACTGGATGAAAGTGTTCATTGGATGCTGTTGTTAAAGAGAAGAGAAGAGAAGAGAAGAGAAGAGAAGAGAAGAGAAGAGAAGAGAAGAGAAGAGAAGAGAAGAGAAGAGAAGAGAAGAGAAGAGAAGAGAAGAGAAGAGAAGAGAAGAGAAGAGAAGAGAAGAGAAGAGAAGAGAAGAGAAGAGAAGAGAAGAGAAGAGAAGAGAAGAGAAGAGAAGAGAAGAGAAGAGAAGAGAAGAGAAGAGAAGAGAAGAGAAGAGAAGAGAAGAGAAGAGAAGAGAAGAGAAGAGAAGAGAAGAGAAGAGAAGAGAAGAGAAGAGAAGAGAAGAGAAGAGAAGAGAAGAGAAGAGAAGAGAAGAGAAGAGAAGAGAAGAGAAGAGAAGAGAAGAGAAGAGAAGAGAAGAGAAGAGAAGAGAAGAGAAGAGAAGAGAAGAGAAGAGAAGAGAAGAGAAGAGAAGAGAAGAGAAGAGAAGAGAAGAGAAGAGAAGAGAAGAGAAGAGAAGAGAAGAGAAGAGAAGAGAAGAATGTCTTCCTTCAGTTGGAAGGGACTTACAACAATCATCTAACCTGACTAACTGACCGCTTCAGGGCTGACCAAGCTGGACCATGTTAAGGGCATTGTCAAAATGCCTCTGAAATATTGAGTGGCTTGGGGGACCAACTGCCTTTCCAGGCAGCCTGTTCTAGTGTTTGACTGCTCTCTTAAAGAAATGCTTCCTAACATCCAGTCTGAACCTCTCCTGGTGTTGCTTTGAACCATTCCCACATATCCTCTCAGTGGATACCANACCATGTTAAGGGCATTGTCAAAATGCCTCTGAAATATTGAGTGGCTTGGGGGACCAACTGCCTTTCCAGGCAGCCTGTTCTAGTGTTTGACTGCTCTCTTAAAGAAATGCTTCCTAACATCCAGTCTGAACCTCTCCTGGTGTTGCTTTGAACCATTCCCACATATCCTCTCAGTGGATACCAGGGAGAAGGATCAGAATCACCCTCTTCACATTTCCTGTCTTCAGGGCTGTCCTCCAGACACTCCTCTCCCCATTCATGCTTGTGCTCAAAATTACTCTGTGTTAGGTACAGAATCCAGCACTTGGACTTGTTTAATTTCATACCATTAATAATTTCCCAGTGATTTAATCTGTCTGGATCCCCCTGTAGGGCTTCCTGTCCCTTACAAGAGTCAACCTCACCTCTGAGTTTGGTATCATCAGCAAACTTCCTAACAGTGCATTCAACTTCTGCATCCAGATCATTGATAAATATATTGACCAGGGTTGGCCATAAAATTGAATGCTGTGGAACACCCCTGGTGACCAGTCACCACTTATATGTAGCCCCACTCAACCTTCTCACTATACCACTTATATGTAGCCCCACTAGAACCTTTTCAGCCCTACTGTTCAGCCAGCATACCACAAACCCACTCACCCCACAGGTGGACAACTTATCAAGAAGGGACAGTTGTGCAAGAGGCTGTATCAAAAGCCTTACTAAAGTCCAGAAAAGCTACATTCACCACCTTCCCTTCATCCCCTGGGCAAGTGACCTTATTATAAAATAATATCAGATTAGTTAAACAGGAGTCACCTTTTGTGAACCCATGTTGTCTCTGCCTGATAACTGCATCGTTCTCTAAATGCCTTTCCATACTACCCAGTATAACCTTCATAATTTTCACAGTGACTGAGGTTAGACTAACATGTCTACAGTTCCCCAGGTCTTCCCTCACATTCTTTTTGTAAATTGGAATAACATTGGCTAACTTCCAGTTAGGAGAGACATCCCCGGACTCCCAAGATATTTGGTAGATGATCAAGATGGGCACTGCTGTAAACTCCTTTTCTACTAACTCCTTCACTACTCTACAATCTATCTCATAAGGACATGTGGACATTCAGCTGATAGAATCAAAGAATCATAGAATCATAGAATGGTTTGAGCTGGAAGGGATCTTAAGGATTATTTAATTCCAATCCCCCTGCCATGGACAGGGACACCTTCCCCTAGAACAGGTTGCTCAGGCTCCATCCAACCTGGCCCAGAACAATTCAGGAATAGTTCATCCACAACTTCTCTGGGCAGCCTGTTCCAGTGTCTCACCATTTTTGCATCTTCCTAACTTCTAATATAAACCTAGCCTTTTTTGGTTTAGGGCCATTACTCCTCCTCCTATCACTAAATGACCTTGTTAAATGTCCCTCTCCAATTTTATTATAAGCCCCCTTTAGGTACTGGAAGGTGCTGGCAGGTCTCCCCAGAGCCTTCTCTTCTCCAGGCTGAACAGCCTCAACTCTCTTAGCCTGTCTTCATAGGAGAGGTGCTCCAGCCCTGTGACCATCATTCTATGAACTATTGGAATTTAACAGCAAAAGATAATCTTTTTCTAATTCAGAAAGATGATGAAACATGAACTATATCCAGAAAATGAAGAAAAAAAAATCTCCTTGCGTAGATGAAATTGTAGAAAAACAAAAAATACTTGACTCTCTGAAAGCTACATCTAGATTTTTTAAAAACATATTTCTTCACTATTGTCTTCATGTACAACCCTAAGAACTCTGTAAGTTTCTGTTTTTTCTGGACTTTGGATACCATGAGCATTCATAAAGGTGTGTGATGTACTATTTTGGCATTGTATCGGCTCTTGTCAAACATGCAACTGGAGCAACTCTACATTCCATTTGTTAAAAAAAATTGGTATTTATGATTAACATAAACAACCAACACTAGCTAATTAAAGGAACTGGTTAAAACCATACACAGACCTATTAGTCTAAGCTCAGTTCCTGTAAAATCATTCAGGACAAAAAAAAATTGGAAGAGAGGTCTGCCTTGAGCTCTTAAAGTCTGGAAGAGTAAAATAATTTTTGGATTATCCCATAGGTTAAACAAAGTTTCAAGTGAACTCTATCTATAGATTACAGTTTATCAAAACACAGAACTGGAACTACATCTGCAGAGAGTAGAAGAGCCTTTTCTTCTTTACGTAATGCAGGAATTGGAGCACCAGCAATAGGGGCGGGTGCTCTGCCCACAGTAGGTGTTGTCGTGTGGCTTCTTCTCCCTCTGACTGCTATTTCTGTAAAACTACAGAAGCAAGCCAATGACAACATCCAGCTGAAGAAAGTAGAAATGGCCAAAGCAGGTGATTTTTCTTTGGTTAAAAATA
Organism: Urocynchramus pylzowi; assembly: GCA_013397555.1. Lineage (NCBI taxonomy): Eukaryota > Metazoa > Chordata > Aves > Passeriformes > Fringillidae > Urocynchramus > Urocynchramus pylzowi. Next base: position 85,307 of record VZRH01006719.1, on the reverse strand, counting down.
TGGTTAGGTGTTTGGTTCTAACTTGTCGTTCCATCATAGCGGTTTCATCTCAGCTGCTCTTGACACCGATATCAGTGACACCGATATCTTGACACCGATATCACCCTTTTCTCCATTTCTGCACCTTTCTAGTCCCCCAAACAGAGCTGCAGGAGCACTTTGGAGGTGGGGAAGGAAGTGTGTAGCCATGAGGCTGCTTTCCAGTGTCATCATCGAAGGTATTCACAGTGCTGCAAAGCGCTAAGATCACCATCACCATCAACCCACCATTAGTAAATGTACTAACCCCTCCCTCCTTGCTTCCAGCAGGAAATTATGGAACTAATGCAACGTGTTTGCTGCCATCACATTGTTCACACTACTCTTTTATGTTATGTCTTGTCATTCACCCTGTTGATTCAGATTATAAACTCTCCAGAGGTGGGACCATCTGGTATTCTCTGTTTGTAATAAAGTCTTGTTCTGGTCTGGCACACACNAAAAAAAAAAAAAAAGTTTTATCTCACCGGTTGGTTTCTTTTTTAATTCCCAGGGAACTTTTGCTGTAATATGGATATTCAAAACAAAAAGGGAGAATGAAAATACAAGATGCGGAACAAATTCAGATTATCCTCTACCTAGTCACCTTTTATCCTATGAAGTCTCCTGTTTTCTATTTACACAATAAATAACAGTTTTAATATACTGGTTGGATTAAATCAGATATGGGATTATTTCCTCCATCTTTTACATACAGAGGTGAAGATAAAACTAAAACACATAGAATCCACACTGAAAAGTACTGTCATGAGTAATTAATTACAGCATAAGGTTAGACAACAATATGATTTTGCTAATTACAGCTTGGGGCCGATTTTTCAGTGCAGCGGACAACAGCATGTGTTTATTCCCCATAATAACAATAATGGGATACATCATTAACCCTATTTTATTCTTTCTTAATTTTTATAATACCAATAACAAAGATCATTAACCTCTGTTCTGTTTAACATCTAATCAGCCATTTTAGTTAAATAAATACAATATGAAACATTAAACATCGCTTTGTTTAGCTAGATGTCTTCTCAGGAGGGGAAATTCTCCTAATGTTATATTAATAACAGTTGACTCAACAAGTGTTAAAACACCGGGGGCAACATGGTGAAAGATCCATTGCAACACTCAGTGTTTAAATGAAATCTGTTTAATCATAATTATTTGATAAATATTGTCTTTAGAAAAGGGCAACTTTTCTGTTAAAACATATATTGAATATATTGAATAAATTTTCTTTTGATCATTCTATTATGTTTTGGAATTCTAATATCACTGAGATTCAGGTATTTATAGATGTAAAGTTTCTGTTAAATCCTAGAAATCATCCTTTCATTACAAAGGTAAGAGTAAAATTTACCTCTGTTAGTAAAAGTAAGCCAAATTAAGAAAGGGAAAAAGAAAATATTTATGCTGAGGTGAGCCCATTTTAGATAAATGTCCCAATGTGCAACACAATAATACAAGTAAAACCATATAACCAATATTTTTAATCACCATTTCTAATTACTTAAAAAAGATAAAAGAGGAAAATGGTGATATATTAGTATGCAAGAGGTATGGTTTTGAATTTCAAGCTTGGATATTGAAATATATTTGTTTACACAGGTATAAGGGTAACTTCAAATAAGGCCTTAGGTTTTTTAGTTGAGTAACTATAACAAGGTAGTAGGGGGATGTAAGCTAAAACAGGGATGAAATTACATAATTTTGAAAATTACAAAAAAAAATTTTGGAAATTACTGAAAAAGGTTAGAGTAGTTCTGAATATTGCTGTTGAAACTGGTGGACCTCAAGTCTTTTCTTGTATTTATTTATGTATGAGCATTGCAAGCCAAGATCATCTTTTAGAGTGATGTCTTGCACAGATCGATAATCAGTTGATTTGAAGAGAGCATCTGTGAAGCCTACACATTTAATATAAGGGTTATGGGATATTACTTATTCAGAAGTGATCCAACAGGAATACATAACCATTCGTCATTCTAAGGCCATAGCGGGCTCCCAAATGCTCAGATCTATGGGAACATGTTGATGCTAAAATCCTATTTGATTTTTGATGAATATCTGTTGGGTCTGTCTATGGTACCTCTCTTAAATTACATATATTGATTTTTTTTTTCACACTTCTGCAGAACTTCTGTAGTATTTATCCCATATTAGGCACCAACAGTCCTCTTCACCACAAATTAAGCATTTAGAAAATAAAAAATTGCTATAAGAAGTCACAATTACAACGGAATAAAAAAGGGCATCATGAAGTACAAACCTCTATTTTGAGCTTCTTCCTGCTATATTTAAGAATGCTAAAGGCAGCACCTAAGTTTGAGTTAAGCTATGAATCACGAAATAAAGATTTGCCTGTTTGTCTACATTTCTTGAATTTATTGAGACTTGAAACTAATTTCAGTCCAACTTTTAAATACTTGCACTGCAAGTCATGTATATTCTGAACAGTTACAAGTAAGACTTCAGGTTAGGAAGGACAACATTGTCAATTATATCAACATAAGAAGACACTCCTTTTATTCTGTTACAAATGTTTACACTGCTACAAACCTTATGAGAAAGGAAATAGAAGAAAGACATTTTCTCTGACTCAAAGATACTATTTAGTTCAAGATGCCATTTAAAAATACCATCAGCTGGCACTGTGATAGTACCACCTTCTTTCCAAGGTGGTACTGCTTTATCCTTACGTTAGGTTAAAAATATCCTCTCCCTTTACTGCAATTCCTTGGTCCAAAATGTTTTTTCAAGCAAGCATGAAAACTGCGTTATTTTCACCAAACAAGTGAAAATACACATAGCATTCCTCAAAATTGCCATGAAAAGTACACTCAAGTGATGCATTTAATAAGAATGAGGAATTAGAATTTTCTGTGTACTTCTAAAACTAGAGAGACATGGTTAATGCATATTTTTCCTGTGAATGAGATTCCCTTAACTGTAGATTGTCTTTTATGAAAGCAAAAGAAACAAACCAGTTTTTCTCCAGCTATACCATTTGATTTATAATTATTCTAAACACTGTTATAGGCAAGAATAATTGATATTCTCCTACTTTATCTACAACATAATTTTATCCACAGCTAATAACTTATGTAAGCAGACAACCAACTTAGAAGTCATCAAATGTCTAGAAGATCATTATGCACAATGACTGTAGCAAGCCAAACAGGAGCTGATTTCTAAGATTCTAATGGTCCTTGGTTTTCTTAATTTTAATGGAATTTCATACAAATCCTAGGAGATGACTTAATGTAGAGCCATGACTCTATGCTAATCATTTTCCATTCTCCCACTAATCCACACAGCTACTACACTGGAAAAAACATCAAGCTACAGTTAAGCTAAAGGACAGTTGTGTACCTGTCTTCTCCCCCTCCTTTTTCTTTCTTAAAAGAATAAGCGTTGCAATTCCCACCTTCAACTGGACGGTTTTTCTTGTTGATTTGAACTTTGCAAACAGCTTGTGAGAAAAATACTGAACAGCATTTTATTACAGGTTAAACTACAGGTAAGTGAAATTATTGCAATTTCTGCTATTTTTAGAGGAATGCAAGAACAAGATTTTCTATTTGATAAAATGAAAAGGTAAAGTAAGCTTCAAATGTTTTCTTGTAAAAACTAAATATTAACCAAGTATTCTGGGTTTAGTTGGTGGGTTGGAATTTTTTTCTGGTTTTTTTGTTTGTTGAAGACTCAGCATTCCTCTGTAACACCATAGTCCCTCACCTTTGCATTACAAGAGAAGATTATGAACAGCTGTCTCATAGAAGAGTGGTTTAGAATGCTTTGTTTATAATGTATTTCAAAGAAAGAAGAAAGGATTAAGAGCTGGCTGTGATTTAATATAACCCTAAGCTCTATCAATCAGGGTTACTTACTATTAATGTGAAAAACCAAAAGGCAATAAAGCCTTTACAATTGGTATCATTTAATTAATCTCTGTCTCTTGTAAAAATGCCTGTTGCAAGAAGTATTCTGAAAAGTGGAACTTATGAATAAAAGGAAATTCTAAGGGTTCTTTGGACTTAATCGTTTTCAAAAACTGAGAATAAAATGTAGACATTACATATGCGTAAAATAGAAGATCTTTTCAATCCAAAAAACCCAGAAAATTAAATGCATTATGTAAACTATATTTTATAAATAAAAATGTAAACCACCAAATTTTATAACAAAATAATCTTTGTAACATTTTGATTGATTCTCTTTGCCGAAAATCACACTTAAAAATTAAGTACATTAAATTAAATTGTACATTAAATTATGCAATATACCCCCAAAAAAGGGGAAATTAAGCACGAAGACAATCTAAGTGGTTCTCAGAATGACCCTGTACTCATTGGTTTAGGTAACGAATGGGGATAGATATCTCTGGACTTGCAAGCAAATAACACTTTTGCTTTTATCCTAGGAAGTATCACTATTTGGATCAGTTCTCTCTAGGAAAAAGAGACAGTAAAGTGGGTATGTCTACACATCAAGTGCAATTTGCTTTGTTTACACATAGCCATCTGTCCTGTGGTGGAGACATACACACAGCATTTAGACTATTTTTTAACAAGAATTATAGGATGACATAAATGGCCAGTTTCTCAAGGGCCAGTCTCAACATCAAGGTCAAACCCAAAGCTTACATGATTCTCTCTATAGAAGATAGTGCAAAAACTTGCAAGTACATACATCTCTTCTCAGCCTTGTTTGCCCAATTATTTTTAAAAGATCTATAGCAACCACAAAATGTAATTTACACTATCTGAGAAGTCCAGTTAGGCATGAAGTGCTTCTCTATCTACACTGCTCCACTCAGCCATGCTCTTTGTAAAGAATACCTATTTCTGCTTCTGCATTTTCATTCATTAACCTGGATGTGCCCTTTAGACATACAACAAAGCTGACAAGCAGATGCAATTGGATTTCCCACATAGCATCAAAACTGTAGTCCTGCTTTCCAAAATAAGGGCAGGTGAAAGGCAAGCATCACCTCTGCATGATTTTTCTATTGTAGACTAAAATAGAAAATACTGAGAAGAAAACTATTTACATCAATTATCATAGAAGATTTATAGAAGGACTATTGTTCAGCATCAGTATCTTCTGTTTATTTTAATGGGTATATGTTTCATATTTATCAGCAAATTTACAAAAATTCAGTATGCATACTGATAAAGACAGAGTTTGTAAAAAAAGAAACTAGTGTTAGGAAAACTCAGCTTCTTTGTTAAATGATTGCATACTTGCTGAGGAGAGGAAAGAACTGAAAGTGGACACAAAGCAGGGAGTGATAGAAGATGCCCTAAACACCTCTACTAGCAACTGCTGAAATAACTCTGTAGCAATGGCAGGAGTAGAGTTTAGGGTTTATTGCAAGCACTATTATTATTATCATTCAATGGAAGAACATAAACAAAAGAAATCATGCATTCTAAACCAGTGAAAATACAATAAACCTAGCTGCCTATTTACACAGAAGAAATAAAATATTTCTTGAACCCTTTTTGTTCAGTTTGTGTAAGAGCATAGGTATGTAATCAGGTGTTTTTAATGTGATACATTGTTTTATTTGCTTGCTCTCTCTTCTTATATCCTTAGCTTAGTTACTTGTGCATTTGACCTGAACAAGCCACAACTGCTGAGGCTTAGTATCTTCCTTGTGGGTGATAAATCCCTTTCCATTTATTTCACTAAGGACAACTTTCATTCACACCTTAGAAAGGATCACTTTCCAGAGCTCAGTTTAGAATTATTCACTTTCTTCCAAAAATCTATGTAGATATACAAATCTTCTTGCATATAATTAATCCTCTTTCTACTGTTTATTTTTTTAAATCTCCACATATAAAACTGTATTTTTTGACATTCATTGTTTTTATGGTAGGTTAGAAGTTTCATGCATAATACTAATCCTTCAGCTAAGCTTGTCTCCCATCTCTGCCCTTTAAGAAAGGCAGATTAAAGTAAACAGTCGATAATTTGCAGTGTCTTTTTAAGTGAAGACCTTCTAATTTTAATTTTAGTAATGCATATGGAGTAAAGTAGGAAGTTTATTGTCCATTTTGCCTGTGGAAGATTACTGTATTTGTTGCAGCCTTAATTTTATCTGCATGGGAGTTAATATACAATAATTTTCTTTACATTTCCTATTTACTTCATCACAGCTGTATTCCTATCTTGAACAGATTGCAGATGGCTATGATGCATTTTATCGTCCTGAAATTTTTTTTTTAAATTCATAAACTTGGAAAATTACAGTTAACTTGACCTATAAATTGAAAACTCTTAGTACATTCCTCTGGGCAAATTTACTAAGGTCTCTTGAGAAGTTATTTTACTTGGTGGGAGGGGTCATTAAGCAGCTCAGGAAACCTACATAGGGATTATTACATTGGACTCTCCTAAAGAGAGAGATAAAGAGAGATTGTAAAGTGAGATTGGCATATTTCATAAATTATTTATTATTATTTTTAAACAATTGTTATTTTCAATTTTATTAATATTTTATATTACAAAATAAGAGAAATTTCCTAGAAATTGTGTGGCTTTGCTTAAAGTTCCCCATCAGTAGCCTGCATTAATTCCATACTGCTGAGCAATGTGGACAGAGATTGAGATCTACCTTATCATTTTATCCAGAAGTAAAGTGTTCACAAGTGAAAATGTTTCTAAATTAATAAGGCATTATAGATGTTAAAAATGAAGATGTGGCAAATAAAAATATTTCTCTGTTCTTGGTAGGAAAGCAAACACAAGTAACTCACACTCACACAGATAGTAAATAGTGTTTAAGAAAAAAAATTGAGATGAAAGTATGTAAATCCAAGGGCTTGAAGTTACGAAAGAATGTTCTTAAAAATATCACTGTAGATCAAATTGTCCTCTAATTCTTAAAGTTAGTTGATTGTTTCATGTCACAGAATAAGATATTTCATTACTTAGCATTTCCCTCCTTACTATTTTTATTATCATTCTGTTCCTGAAATAACATAAGCAATAGTCAATTAACAATAGTTCACAAAGAGTTCTTTCAAATCTTGGGCAAAGTCTATAAATAGACACAAATAACAGAAAAAGCTCCTTCTTTTTCTTTGAAATGCTGTACATAATGACCTAAATAGCACATGTGGAAGTAATTTCAGTATTTTATACTTGTAGCTCTTTATAGATGCGCCCTTTGGGCGCGATCCAGCAAAGCTTTGCACATATGCTTAAGTTTATGCATTTTGAGTAGTCCCAAGGCTTTTGTTTGTACTGTTTGTACAAATGCCACATGATTGTTCTCTTTCATGTAATACCTTTAAGAAAAAGAGAGAAGGAAAGAAAGGAAAAATGCCCCCTTAATCTTGGTCCATACTAGTTTGTAACCTCTGAAACTCATAGTCACCCAAGTTATTATAAAATTTTGGGGGTGTTAAGAAAATGGGAGGAACTGTTTTATGTCTAATTATGGGAAAAATCAGACTTGATTTTGATAAATTTTCTGGGTCTTAGTCAAAATAATATAATTAACTGCCATATTTACCTAGCAATTTTATGAGAACTGACTTCATGTGAGATTTTTTACGCTCTTTGAGCCAGTGTATGTACAAGAATGCAAGACCAGCACTTTTTAATTTTACCTTGGCCCTTGACTCAGAGAACCAAATACAACTAGGAAGTGCAGAGGAACAAGAAAATAGGAAATATTTTTTTAAGCCTTTGACAAGTTCACTTCTTCTTTAGTTTGAATTCTGGGCACTAATTCAGGTTATCTCTTATTTTAGCCAAATCTGGAGGCCAAACCTTTGCTGGTTTTGTTCAACCTCTGCCCTTTCTTCCTGTCCCACAGTCCCCAGTTCACACGCTACCTGTGAATCTATTTTGACAGCTGTATTTTTCCAACAGGAAAATACTTTACACATATGTGGTAATTTCAGACTCAGAAAGTGCAGCTCCCTCTCTTACCTCAATATGCCTCCCCTTCTATTCAGTTATGCTTGTGCAGGCTCAGCCTAGCATGCAGCAGATAATCTCATCAGTGTTAAAACACACTGAAGACAAACAGTGTATTTAATTATTTTTGTGTATTGCCTAAACTTGCAATATATTGCCTTGGGTGCATCTTGGAGTCAGGGAAAGGAAGTTAAAAATACAGGCTTTTCCTCTTGGAAATCTTTTCCAGAGGTTTTAGACAGCTTTTGGTGTAAAGCAAAAAGATGTTATTGCAAAAGTGGTGGGAAATGAGCAGTGATTTTAATTTACTTTCATGTTGTTTCCCCACTAAGTTCAATCTAAGGTGAAACATCGTGTTGATGTCAAATTTTGCTTCAAGCAAAACAATAGAAGAGCTCTAAAATTAATGTAGGTGTCCAGTCAGAGGCCTTATACAGCCATTAACAGCAGTACCAGCTTGAGATAATGCATTATAAGCATGAAAAATTCAACAGTCATTGCTGTGTTCTGATCTCTCTCCCTTTTTCTTACTTTGTTTTCTACAGAATCTGCAGCACATTCCCAAACTGGTCTTTCTGCTAGTTTACCCCAAAGAAATGCACTGGATCTGGATCATTAAGACTAATGAAATTGCTGAAAAGTGATTTTTTTTTTGTCAAAATATAATGCCACTCTAGAACTTTCACCATACATTAGGACTCTGTAACAAGGGCTTATGGTTGCCTGAGGCACAACTTTGATTCAGCTTCACTCCATCTTTAGCCACCCAGTTCAATACACTACTGTAAGATGAGCTGAATGCTGAAATTCATTGCAACTGGGAGATGAATGATATTTTATAGCTATACACTGTGAAATTGTTGGGTCTTTTGTTATCATCTATTGACTTTCAAAAAGGTGAAAAAACTCTCTGAGCCCATTTAGAGGATAAAACCAAATTATAACAGCATTAAGGCACAGAGTGCTGCGTTAAAACGAGCTGTTGTGCACAGTTGTCCAAATTCCACTGTAAATTTGCAACCCACAGGTTGTGGCTTAAGATTCAAACCTGTGGATGCAATTACTGTTGGCCAGTATGCTTTTTGTGTGACAAATCACTTGGCTGACTTAAAAATCAGACCTTATAATCTCCAGAGGACAAGATGCTTTTATCCATGAGCTTTAGGCTCTTGGATGCTTCACATACAGTTTTCAAAAAAGAAAACACCTGAGGTGTATTGATGCTTCATGTAATGAAATCTTTCATAAGAGCAAAAAAGAATGTGACTCTTTTGTTCTGGACACAGGTGTACATAAAAACATTTAATTTCAATTCAATAGGTTTGCCTCACATTAGCATTCACAGGACTAAAGACAGGAATAATTTGGTTTCCCTGAATGTGTTGTTATCATTATCAACTCCTGCAGCCTCACAATAAGTTTTCCATAAATTTAAGATTAACTATTATTTTCTCACCTATAAATAAAATATAATCATCTTAAAAATCAATGAAGGCAAAATCATCAAATCCATTAACCTGACTAAGAATTCCTTCAGGCCAATAATACTAACTGCACTGCACTGGATCTTTCATTTTATTGAGCTATATCTCTTTGTATGGCAACCAGTAGGGGAAAAAAAAATCAAGTCTAAAATCAAAGACTAAGGGGTTTTGTTCGGGAAACCAGTGAGGTAAGGATTGAATATTTTTTTATGCCTGGAGTTAATTTTTTTCACCTTAATTTGCAATCAGACACAATAAAAAAAAGATATTGCCCCTGGAAGGAAGCAACTTTATTACCATTCCAACTACTTTCTGTACTTTTTATCACTTCTAAATCCTTTGTTTTTGAATTCACCTCCATAACCTTGCAACAGTAAACGCGTTTGCTTGTCTTTGCTGACTGTCAACCAATACCATCTGCTCTTTGGAGCCTTAAAAATAGTAACACATATATGGGTCACAACTGTATTCTCTAGATAACCATGTAGCAGATCCAGGTGATTAATTTTTCCACAACCTTTATCTTACCCAGGGGCAGACTTTTGCTTCGTCTTTCCCTAGTGAATGTTTCTCATAAAATGTGAAATTAACAAAAAATGCAATCTTACCAAAAACCAGTATTTCATAGAGGACCCATGTCAACTAACAGAAGGGGTTGTTAGTCAGCTGCCTTGTTTGAACTTGATCCAAAGGCATTTCTACTCTCTTTCATAAACAGAAGTGGTTCAATCCATAAAACTGTGAAACTGGGACAAATCAACAGGGGTCTTTTTTTCTGTAAAAGAAAAGAAAAATAGTGGCATTAGCTGCTGCTTTCGGTATGTCTTGGCAGTGTTGCTTCTCTTAAATACCACTTTTTCAGACTGTGAGTTGGTGTTCTGCTTATACTGTTTCTCATGACACACACATTCAAGTTTTTAAATCCCTGAACAATCAGGACAGTTTGATGAGCTAATGGACAAGATGATTATGGTATGATATGGTATGGTATGATATGATATATGATGATATGATGATATGATGATATGATGATATGATGATATGATGATATGATGATATGATGATATATGATGATATGATGATATGATGATATGATATGATGATATGATGATATGATGATATGATGATAGATGATATTCCACAGTGATCTATTTTCAACAGATTAGATGGAAAACACCAATGTTAAAAAGGCTAGTAAAATTATCTAAGCAAGCTCTGATTTCCTCTTTGACTTTGTATGCATAAATTACATATACATATGCACTACCATAATCCCTTAAACATTCTTTTAAAGACAGCAGAAAATACTTGCTTAATAATAAAAGGAATCCAAATTTTCTTCTGTTCTTATCATTTCAGGTGTCACAGAGGTCTTGTTTATAGAACACTGTCCAAGTTCTACTTTAAAGATAGAATTACTTCTTTTGCTTTTAAATTATTCCCATAATCTCAAATTATTTTCTTACAATAAAAAATGATTTATTTTTATATGAATATATCTGGTTCGGTATCCTTAATTCTGCACAACAAAGTTGTATAAAGGTTCAATTACACCTATAAAATCCTTTAAACATAAGCAGTTGGCAAAGTCTGGGATGAAGATTGGATCCAGCCACACTCAGACTCTCCTCTGAGAAGGACTTCAGAAAGCAAGGGGCTGCTTTCTGCACCTCCTGACTCAATGGGAGGGATTCACTAATAAAACTGTCTGAAGATCCCACTCTGCCCACAACAAAGTGAAAATAACCTATTTAGGAAATAGATTTTAATATGATTTTAGTTTTAATTCTTTCAAATGCTTATACTTTTTTTTCAAATTAAAGTTCTACTGTCTAAAAAGGATTAATTCATAGCAAGGGAAAGGTAAGCTGGGAATTTGAACTGTCATACTCATAAACTCATGCTCCGTTATGTACAAACATACTCAGTTATGTACTAATATATTGAAAGGTTCTTTCCTATTGAAATTATAAGCATTAGGGAAAAACTGTTTTATTTTGGCATGTCCTACTCAATAAACTGTTTGTTTTTTCTGAAAAAAATATTCAGAGATTAAAGAAACTATTTTTAATTTGATTGTGCTGGGAGCTACATACAAAGAAGGCTTTAAAAATGTCTTATTTTATGAAAGTGCTATTCATATAATTCTCTGTCACTTGTCAACTATAAAGAACTGAAATAAAGGATTGCCATTGTTAATTATACTGCAATAGAGGTTTTATACAAAATTCCTTTTCTTCCCCTACAACTTCAGAGACAAAATACAGGGAAAGATGTCATTAAAAGCTATAATATAAATATTTCCTCTTCCTTGGCCTGCCCATGAACATGTATAAATGGACATGCACACTGTGCTGTGCCTGTAACATAGTATAAGTCCTCATAGCTAATGACAGGGTTCATCTAACATTTTTTTTGAATGACAATATCAAAATCAGGAATATATACCCATACAGTGAATTGAATTTAAAATGTTATGTGGTTGCTGTTGTGGTAGATATGAGGGATGAAATTTTGGTTGGACAGATAGAAAACTTAAATCCTCTTCTGTCTTCAGGAAACAGCTAAAATAAGAATTCCACTGACTTAACCTGGAATCTTCCTTCCAAACACATGTAACTATATGAGACTATATGAGTTTGAATATGAGAGTTGTGTGTATGCTGTGGAACTGCACTCTGAGGCTAACCAGAAAAATGGAAACTGTTCAGATGTCCAAATCAAAATGTGACATTTGAATTTACAACAGTATCTGCTTCTGAAAAAAAAAAAAAAACCCTAAAAGGTATATTTATCTTATATCTAAGAAAGAAGATTTTGTTAATGTGGGTGGTGAGACACTGGAACAGGTTGAGCAGAGAAGTGGTGGATGCCCCATCCCTGGAAACATTCCAGAGCAGGTTGAGTGGACTCTCAAGAGCCTGGTCTAGGTGATGNTATATATATATATATATATATATAAAATAGCCATTAACCTAATAAAGATGTTAAATAACCTGGGGACTACTCCACCAGTATATGCCTCATTCAGCTCACATTTACTTCTGATTTTGCAGTATGTTTCCCCTCCACATAATAGACATTGCCTAAACTGTTCATTATTATTATTATTATTATTATTATTATTATTATTGTTGTTATTATTGTTATTATT
>VZRH01006719.1:0-71370 GCA_013397555.1 Urocynchramus pylzowi | reverse complement strand
TTATTATTGTTGTTATTATTGTTATTATTGTTATTATTATTATTATTACTATTTTGACACCACCATACAGTTTTTTTTCAGAGATGAAAGAGATGTTGAAATAAAAAGAAGGCAAAGCAGTGGAAAAGATAGACAGGAGTGTAAACAGATTAGAAGAATGCTTGCAAATTTTAAAAAATTATAAACCCCTTAGATTGCAGGTTCTCCCTACCATTTGTTTGGTGTTTTCCTCAGACTGGTCAATAGTTTGTAATGGCAAATACATGTTCTCTGACACAGAGAAGTGGGAAAGTTGCTTACTTTTGCAAAATGGGGTTTAAAACAGTTTCAGGAGGTAATTTCATAACCACATATATTAAAATACATGCTATAATTAGAAAAACATTAAAAAAACAATGATAAAGCTAGCACAAAATTGAAAATTGATACTGGAATAACTGCAAGAGTAATATCAAGGGTCTTTTAAGATGAATGTCTTTAGGGGTAAACATGTGCTTCATCATTTCTAAAGCAGCATTTTCAAATAATCCAGTAACATAATTATAATGCAACTTCATTAAATTCCTATAGAAGTTGTTTTGTCATCAACCTGTTTTGTTACTAAAACTAGTTGCACTAGTGCAAAAATACAAAAATTTACTACTTACCATTCCTCTGTCAGCTATCCTTTCTTAATGTGTCCCAAATACTGCAGAAATTCACCATGCCACTCTTTCCTCTTACTGGATATTTTTCATATAAACATTAATATTCAAACATTAATTCTTATTTAAAACAATGAGAACTCTTAAAAATCTTACTTTTAAAATTAACTCGAAGAAATAAAATTAATTGTTAATAAATTTAATTTTAATAAGTTTATATCTTGATTAAATATAGCACACGAACCATTGTATCTGAGATCGAAATTTGGCTCAGCTTTATAATTCTTAAAAAAGTACAGTGAAAATGCTCTCAAAACCACTATCTAGAAAAATTAGGAAATATTATCAGGGTTACAAGAGTATCTTGTTTTTGTTGCGGATATGCTACATTGCAGAAACTTACAAAATTATTTGGGATTAAAAAAAGGGCATTAAAAATTCAAAAACACCACTTCTTTAGGAAGATGACCTTAAAAAATTATGTGGAAGCCACATCCAAATTGAGCAGAAAGTGACATTCAAAGCCACATCCACCTGTGTGGCTATAAAACACTGTGATACCCCTTAAGACTCCTGTTCCTAAGGCTGTGTTACTCCTCTTACACAAATACTAGTCAATAGCAGTAATAGAGGGAAGTAGGGGATTCTTTTCAGCTGAGTTTTTGCTGAAATAAGCCAATCAAAAAACATCAAAATGAAACAATCTACAGGCTTTTTTTTGGGTACCATATTGCACTAACCAAAAAGATTCAAATCTTAGCTTTCTAGCTGTACCAGACATGAAATTACTTTGATTTACTTCCTATTAAAGACTACAAACTATGCTTTAATATAAGCCAGAAATCAAAAGGAATTATAATTAAATACTCTGAGTTTTATCTTTTGGGGCAATCTAAATTATGTAGATTTGGTATTAGATGTGAATCACAGGACATTCAAAAATATTTCATCTTGGTTTTGGTATTGGAATATAAGATCTGCTCATATAAAAATCTGTTATGATTGTAGGGTTTTTTCTATTTTCTTCATAATTTCATGTTGGCACATCCATGAAATATGACACAATAATTAATTAGCTTTCAGGATAAAATAAGAGCACAAGTTTTCTACACTGAATGAACATGCAAAAATGCAGAGCTATTACCAGTAGCAGAATTCTAGCAAAATGTGTGGCATTAAATAATGAAATAAACTTCAAAATTGTGTCATAAATGTATTTTAAATTATTACTTGCCACCCTAAAATGATACAAGTTTCATTACTAGAGCTGTTATATTATTGTGCTGCTATGTATATTGACAGAGTATAATTTTATCATTAACAGTACTAAGCCAAAATTTAATTTTATAACATCATTTCTTATTGGCAAGAGTCTCCAAATTTTACTACAGAACAAATTCTAGCATGTGACATCCATTCAGTGAATACTCTATCATTAGTGTTCCTTTTTATCCTTTCTGTGTGCAAAACTTTATGGATGTTTATAAAACTATACTGACAAGGCATGATGGAAACAAGACAATGTCAAATATTTGTTTCTGATGTGACACCCTGCTCTTCATGCCAGAAACATTTTTCTTCAGAGCTGCTGAAACAACGTTTTACAGTCAAATAACGTCTTTGGTAAATGCTTAATAGCGACTGTAGCATTTCTATGTGATACACTTCTGGCTCACTTGTGGAAAAACTGCTGTATTTATCATTTTGAGATTTGTCTAGCAGTACTGTGAAAGATAAAAGGGCAAGTTACACAGGCCTGAAAGGAGAGAAAAAAAAATTCTGTAATACAAATGACGAAATAAGCAGGCCTCCATAATGACTTATTATTTGGTTGGTTGGTTGGTTGTCTTTTCTTCCCTAAATCAAGAAGTAACAACCTCTTTTCCAAATTTTTGGTACTCTTTTCAGAAATTTTAGTTGCACAAATTGTGAATGTGTGCTTTTGGTGGCAGTAATATTTTGAATAAATAGTTTTATAGGATAATTAGAAATGGCCTTCAATCTGTTTTAGATATAAAGCCTCTAAAATCCAATGCCTTATTTAGTCTCCTACAATTCAGACTTTCACTGAGTTCATTTAGAGCAGGATTAGATCCAAAGTTTTAGATCTTATGCCTAGACCATGAAAACACTTGAAGGTACATGTGTTAAAGCTGTTCCTACCTCAACAGTGAAAAGAAAAAAGTACCTCATTCTCCACATTTTCATGTAGTATAGATGCTGATTTGCATTAATGCAAAGGAAAAGAGAACAGGCCATCTGGAACATGTACCTGTTTGAAATTACTTTATCTTCCATTAGCCTGCAAGACCAGGAAACACGGGGGAAGGTGTGCCTTAGAGGAGTAGGGACAGGACACGAATGGAAAACTCTGAAAAATCAAGATATACCATCTTTTAATTACAAAGATTGAGTTGGTTGTCATTTTACTGATTCCCTTACTGGGACCAGAAAGTCTCAACAGAGGAGTTTCATGTCATATGTATTGATGAACATGGCACAACCTGAGTATGACAGCCCTTCTTTTAGAGAGACAGATATCATGAACTCCAATCATGATCATGGGGGATGACTAATATGCTGGGAGCTAACTTTCAGTGTAGGCTGGGTTGAGATTTTCATGGTATATCAAGGAAAACCATATCATATTTGTGTGTGAAAATTCTGATTTTAGAAAGATCTCGAGGAAAGACTTGTTTCTTCTATTTTTTTGTATTAGAATGTATGTTACATGCATATTACACACTAAAAAAACCCAAAGCCAACCTGAAATATTTCTGTTGTAGAAGAAAAGTTGTGAACAGTGACAGTGGAATCCAGTCTAGTCAGAGATACATAAATGTATTTTTGATAAAGAAGATAGAAAATCTTTTATGTAAAAATTTCAGTGATAAATAACAGTGTACATGTTATTGTATGTATGTTTCATATAAAGCTTTCTATCTGATCCACTCTGCTAGCAATAGGTGGCTTTGGAACAAACACAGGTAGTTTTTCAAAGATGCACTGTCAACTGCAAGAATTCTATATGCAATTAATTTGGTATTAGAATTCTTCCTATGCAAATTTTACTCTATCACTATTTAAAAGAACACAAAACCCAAACAAAAAGCAGTATATTTAGAAGTAATTTAAAATTTCAATTGATATAAGCAAGGATTCAATATTCTTCATTCTAGTGGTAGTGTTGAAGTTTTTCCGTATTTATAAATAATTAGATGTCCTGCTTTGTAGCAAGGAAACAAAGAAGGTTAATGTATAGGTGTAATTTAGCAGATTCTTACAGCTTCCCGTAATTCCCTGAGCTTGTTAGTTGCATGTCTGCATTTTTTATTTCCTTTCCCTCTTCCTGCTGCTGCTGCTGCTGCAGTTAGCAGAACAGAGCCCAGTTGTCAGTCCCAGTAGTGAACCAATCTTTGCCATATGCCTCTGTTTAAACTTTAAAGTGAATAAACAATCTCTGCCTGGCTTAATTAAGAACCTCAGTATTCTGTTCTCCATTGCTCTTTACTTTTTTTATTCTTTCTTTTTTTTTTTTTTTTTCTGATAGATCAGCCAAATTATACAGAGAAAAACACAGAAACATCCCTTGAAGAAAACCGAACATTATTTTGGTAGGCTCAATCTTAGTTCTCTGTTTTCATGTGGCAATCATTCATTGTCTTCCTTCAAAAACTGCTCTGAACAGCTTTCTATAAAGCCCATCAACATTAATCTATCATATAAAGTGTTATACGTGCAGAAGCATGAGAGCAGAGGGTAAAGGGGTATGTTGCACCATAGGACAAATTAGCTTTGCAGTCATATAATGCAATATGTGTCCAAACTGCATTGTCTGTTTTATGGTAGCTCTCTACATGGGCTCAAATGAGAGCAGAGAATGAAAAGCATCATGCCATTCAGTGCACCTGTTCAGGCAACTGAGCTCTCTACCATCCTTCACAGAGGGGCTGCATGGCTTTGAGGTGTTCAAGGCAAAGCTAGAGAGTGTTTCCTTTCTGTTTATACAGCACTCTACAACCTATCCAGGCTCATAAAACAACAGGACTAAGCACAATCTTCTGCTTTTCTGGTACAACATTCTTGATTGCAGAATTTTAAACATTGAATTAAAGCAAAAGTCTCCATTCCACTGCTTTACAAACATCAGTTGTTTGTAATTGAAGTTTTCATCACCACTTGAGAACATTGATACTATTTGACCTTCCCTGAACCATCTTATTTATTTAATTCTGACCTGGAATCCATGATGATTTTCAATTCTACTAATCTGGTTTTCACACAGGTGTTTCTCATTGCATTTCCATTTAAGAATATCAGCAGTGCTTTAGTAAGAGTGACTTTGTTCAGCTAAACAGTTTATGACAGCTCATGCACAGAATTTTTATCTCTTTACATAAAACCCCATCAGTGGTGCTGGCTCACAAGCACACCTGGTAAAGCATATGTTTTTGATCTTTAAGTATATCTAGGCAAGCCAAATGAAAGAAAAGGATAAGCTTGAATCTATGAGAGCACATCCAGGGACCAAGAACCCCTGTTTTGAACTTTCAGAAAGCACCTAGGTTTTGAAATATTTTAGTGATTATAAATAAGGAAAACAAAGCCTATCACTGACATTTTTAAAATAAATACAAAAATCAAATTCTATGTTAAACTTTCTGCCCTCTATATTAAAAATCATTTTAGAAAAACTGAATCTAGATGCTATTTAAAGTCCTTTAAATGAAGAGGGTTTGGAATAATATATTGTACAGAGCACCACCAACACACACACAAAACCCACAAACATGTAAACTTCAAAGCTCATAGATTAATTGGTTTTTTCCACCATGTAATTTTAGAGTTTAACATAAATTGAGTTTTTCCACAAAACTAATAGTGGTGACTAGTTCAATCCAAGAAAGTGGAATCATGGAAATTTCAAAGCAAATTAAACAGGAAGCTTCCAGATTACTTCTAAGTCTTGCCAAGTTTTTGCATAACAAAGAAAAGAGAGTACTCTTTCCCTATGGAAATTCCTTTTTTAGAGGTTTTCATCCTTAAACAGATGTTATTGGTATAATTTCCAGAATGATAAGACAGCTGTCAGACAATAGACCATATAACATGAATGGAAGAAGTAAAAAAAAGTCTAAAATTAAGCAGCATTTGTTTCAGATAACAGTAATTAGCAGAAGTTGGGCCTATGTAAACCACTTTGAATTTTCCATGGCTTAGAGATTTTTCAGCTCAAAGCACAGATTTAAACATATTCTTACAAATTTGTGGTATATCATATATCAGTTCAAATCCAGTGTTGGAGATTATGAAAGTTAATGAAACTTTGAAGTACAAGATAATTAAGCTTGAAGATGATAAGTCTGAAATATATTGAGAAAAGTTTATGATTTTACTGTTCTTGAATCTGAACCCTAACTCTAATTCTCCCTGAAATCATACAGCATATTTAAAGATAAGGAGATTGTATTGTTCAGGTTTGCATGGCAATTGACAGATTCTGAAGGGATGATACAGGCCATATTCAAAATTCTCAAATTATGTCACCTGTCTGTATTTAGCACCAGACTCTCATTGTGATTCCTTCACCACTTAATCTTAACAGGTCTTTGGTATAAAAGTGAGATCAGACCATAATTTTCTGGCCTTATTTTCAGCAAAATCTAATCAATCAAATAACAATTTGCACTGCAACAAGAGTTTTTTTGTTCTACAAGCATTTCAAAGGGCTTTGCAAGACTTGGTAGGGCATCCCTACCTTTTAAACAAAGAGGAAATAAAGGTAGTAGATAAGTAAGTACACTAGACTTAGTAAGTCACAGGCAAAGGATAGAACAGAATCTAGATTTTTCCATATTTCAGTTCTCTTATTTTCAGAAAATAAACATCCTCTGCCTCTGTCTTTTCTGTTGTATCTTTTTATTTCATGTCATATGTATTGATGAACATGGCACAACCTGAGTATGACAGCCCTTCTTTTAGAGAGACAGATATCAAATACTACTTTATATTACAGGCAGAATTTATCAAAATAGCTCTTCTTACTAAAGTGGAAAAAAGCAGGTAATTTTTAAAGCAACTAACTTCCTGTGCCTGGAATCTTATGCTGTCACTTAACGATGGGTGCTTGAAGATGCAGTCCAGTGAAAGCCATTCAGAGTCAGAAAGGCAACTGGTGGCAGAGAGAAGTGATTTTGGAAAACACCTACTCAGCTTTATAAAGTTTCAAAAGCTCTATCTTCTCACCACAAAAGCAACCTTAAAGAAATATGTTTCTTCCACTTTACATATACCAATTAACTTTGGTAAAGGAAAATCAAATTTGAAGTTCCTACAGCTCTCGCACAAAAGTGCAAGGGGAGAAAACAGGTGCAGGAAATAAATTTGGATTAGTCAGATTTCACAACTCCTGTGAGACCTGATTTCAAGCATGCAGAATACTTCCCCAGATGACTTCAATGAAAGATGAAGATAGCCCTTGAGACAATGAGATCCAAAGTGAACATATTTACATAGAGAGCTTAATATTTTCTTATTTCTTTAAAAAATATGTCCTTCTGCCATATATTTAATTTTTGAGGCAACATCATATAGCATATTAAAGTCAGAAAGCACAAAAGATTAAAGACCTAGTTAATGAAATCCATAGATATCTCCATACCAATGTTGTGCTGCACAGGTAAGACCAAGCAAGGAACGTAGAGAATCCATTTTGCATCACAACACATAACCACAAAGCACTGGCAAATGTGTTCCTTTCCCCTGGTTTAAGAAAAGCAACTCTATTCATTAACAGCTTTTCACTTAGTATGACTTGTGTGTATTACACTCAAACACTCAGCTGTCATATGAAATGATGGGAGCTGACAGTTTGGAATTTGAAAGGTTTGACTCCTTTTGAATGTACTAAATGAACAAGTGCTGTCTAATTTCTGTTGAACTTAGCCCAACAAACATCCCCTACAAGGATGCAAGATTTTATTATACCTTTTCAAGTTTAATATGCACAGTGAATATTCAGAGCTTTTCAGCTAGATACTCAGTTAATTCTATGACTAAGAAAGATGTCATTAGGTAGGCTTCAGGCAACAGTGAGCTACAAATGGAATTCCTTCCTTATTTTCTGAAACTCAGAGTTTATGATCCATATCCAATGATGAATGGTCTATAAACTCTCTTATGGTCTTTAATTGCATAAACTTTACATTATAGACTTACATTAGCTTGTGAACATTTTTTTTGCTACAAGATGTAAAAAACCAGTAAAAACAGAAGTTCCCTCAGCTCTCACACAAATAGAGTATGTAATTCTTCAGTATAATTTGTTCAGTACTTATGTTCTTTGTTTGAATTTGTACTTTTCTACAAATGCAGAGAAATAAGGCTTTACTTTTTAAATCTTAAAATTTTACATTTTTAATGCTTAATTCCTGAAACTCATGCTGTCCTGTTAGCACTCTGTGTTCTAGCAACATGAATTGGTCCTAACCCTGTCAAACTATTTTACCTCATAGCTGCTGCTTGTATCAGTGCATTAATAAATGGCTTCCTACACCCTAAAAGCAGCATGCATGCTTCCTGAGCAGTGCACTCCTCCACTGGCTTCTGCTGACATTTTGACTTGTTCTAGAAAGCATTAAATAAATAAGGATTAAAAGTTGACATAACATATTTGATAGGTATTATAGAGAAAAGAGCCTCAGATAGATTGCCTATATATATCCTCTATGAAGATAAAACACAACCACTAGAATGTAAATTTTCAGCAGCAATTTATATGAAAACAAAAAGAGACTTATCAATCCAGGTTATTAGTAGAACTACAGGCTTTGTCTCCTAAAGTGATGCATGTTTTGCCCCTAAATTACTGTCCACTAGCATGGCAAGTAGTTGAACCAAGAGCTATACATCACCTGCATCTCCTACTATAAAGAATACTGATAATGCTGCTTTGATCCTTGGCTCAATCACTAATCAAGCAGGAAAGTGTTAGGGAAAAAAAAAGAAAAAACATAATTTCAAAACTGAAATAACTATATTTGGTACTGCAGATGCTTTCAGCTTGTAGAAGAGAAGGTCCTGAGGAGCCCTTTACCACAGCCTCTCAGTACCTAAAGAGGGCTACAAGGAGGCCAGAGAGGGACTTTTCACTGAACATATAATGGTAAGACAAGGGGGAACAGCTTTGAACTGAATTTTTGAATGAAGATTTGTCAACAAACATAATGGTATCAGAAAATTAATTGTGTGAATTGTAATTATGTTATTTGTTTTGCTCAACTGTATTGAAAATTCAACATAAATCACAGTTACTGAAATTAAACAGAGCCATCTCATATGGAGAAATGGCTGCTAGGAATTTTTTTTCTGTCATGTTTTGCAGTTCTGCTTAATCTGACTAAGAGCACAGCTTTAATTCCACATCCATTACCAAATAATGCCATCCATATCAAATAGCTTTGAGACTCTCATAATTCTGAGTTTTACAATAATTTTGCAAAAGAAATATATTATTTAAACTTTAATAAACTCAAAAAGTATCATTAATTTTACTCCTATATATACTTTCAGCATACTGTGCAAATGGATATCAAACAGGACAAATAAACAAACTCCACTCACAAAAGATTTCTTCAGTATCAGCTATCATAATATTGGTATGTATGGCAGTAAAAACACTGGGGTATTATTTGAAATAAACATGCCTCAGTATTGCACAGAAGACAAGCATGTTGGGCTTATGTTGCATTAGAAAATTTGAATGTTTCGGTTAGCTACAAAAAAAATTTCAACCTTTCCAGCATGTTAACCAATTATTATTTGCAACTCTGACTTAATCTTCACCTAGTAGATCACACACTCTGTTATTATGACTGGTTATTGACTGTCTTATTAAATTTCTGCCAATAAAAGTGGTTTTAAATACTCTTATGTATGAATGTGTGCATTTTAACAATTCTTGGTTTCTCTTTTCAGTATTTAGTAAATGGAGATGGCTTGCCTGCTAAATCATTTTCATTTAGTTAATCATTTTCTGTAATTAAATGATCTCCAATGATTCAGGAAATGAAGATGTGTAATAAACTTAAGGAAATTGAAGAGTCAATAACTGGGATAGATGACAGCAGTTAACTACTGTATGGGGAATTAAAAATTCCCATGCTCTATCTAATTGTATGCCTCCAGCCGCTGTCTCTTCTAACACAGTGAGAATCTACAATGTGTTGAGTATGAATAGGTCCATAAAAGCAGCTGCATTTTGGGCATCTCTTGCCCATGGTAAGCTAAAGTAGAATTAGGATGAAATGATTACTGTAGAATTTCTTTTCTGAAATCCTTCCCTGCATACACTATTTATAAACACAGGTCATGTGGGGGTATTCCCATTCCCACGTTCCCATCCTAAATTGCTGTCGCCATCCACATCCTTTCCCCAGAAAAGAGGAGGGCTACTGAAGCACTGTACTGCAGGATTTCCTGTAGACCATGTACAGTATGGAAGGAATTGGAAGAAGATGAAAGAATAACATCAATGGAACATGAGGGAACTACTCCAGGTCTCCCAGGCATTTCCACAAAATGTCATAAATCAAACAAATGTAAATGATTGGAAGGAACATGCTTTAGTCAAGGAGCTCTTTAGGAATAAAGTGTCACACATTTTCCTATACATGCTTGTACAGACTCCAGCCTGGGACCAATTCCATTTTCTCATGATTTCTATTTTGGAAAATAACAACACAAAATTGAATAGGCACTTGTGTTCAAATGTTCTTTCTGCTAATGACTCCTCAATATTTTGCACAGTTGCGTGACATTAAAAAAAATTCTTTCATTCCTAATATAATGTATTTGTAGTAGGACTAATAGTAGGCTTTCCATAGACTACTCTAAGTCTGCAGTAAAACACAAGGCTTGTGAAAGTCATCTCCTCTTAGTTTTTTTCTAAATTTTAAGATCCTAATATTCTCTAGACAGTATTGGGTTTACCAGTTCTTTCATTTCTTTCTGCTTTGACAATATCTACCTATTATTGAAGACAACAAAATAAATTAAATTATAATTGCTAACAATGTCAAATATTGCCATTTATGCAAGTAATATTTACTATATTGGAAGAGATGCGATTGTATTAAAGAAATTAATTCCTGGTAACAAAGAGAAGAACCGGTGAACTTCACTTTTATCTTTACCATAGATAAATTCTGTTGATTAAGTATATAAGCAAATCATTAATTTAATTACTATATATGTCTAAAAGAAACCACTACACTGTCTCAGGAATTCCAGAGTTCCTAAATAATATAGAAATCTGCCTAGAACTCAGAAGATACCCCTTTCCTTCCTGAACACCATTCAGAGTTACATTCTCACAGGAGATACCACATGAAGCCAGTAGCCATTTGTAAAATTGCCAGAGAAGTATTATCTCACACTGAGAAGGGCCAATTCATTAAATTGAATAATTAATTAAATAAAAGTCTAAAGATCTATACAGCACGTATCAAGACCTAAAAAATAATAACACTATAAATGGCTTGTTTTCCAAGACAAAATATTTTTCTTGTGGAAACTTTAAAATATAGGAAGTGTGAAAACGTAAAACAGCTCAGTGTTCCAAAGCCTATTTTTGATCTAATTGGACACTGAAACACACGTTGAAGCACTGACATTTCTTACTATTCCACATTTCAAATACACTTAACAGATAGAAGAATAACAGCAAGACAGAACTGCACCTCAATGGTCTCTTGCCCCTTTATCCATCAACAATATTCAGAGAAGACATTCTGTGTGTGCACACTGCTTTGGAAGAAAGGCCATCATTCTGTTCCAAGCTAACACATGAATGCTTAATCTGGGTTTATAAACAGTACAGCCCTTTTAATAGTTATAATTGAAAAAAGAAAATTCTGTATTTCTTCTATTTTCATATTTATTCTATTTTTCTTTAGCAGTGCAGTGTAACTGCTTACACAAATGTACAGGCTCTGGCCTCCTTAGCTTCTATGCTTAGACCTGAAAGGATCTGGGAGTAATTTGGCTTCATTTTGGATATCCTGTTAAGGGATTAAAAATGGATCAACTCCCCAGTTGCCTTGCTGCTTTTATGTGCTCTTCATAAAAGGTTTCAAAAGTAGAAGAACGGTATATTTGTTATTTCTGGCTCGGTTAAACACAATAGTAATGAACATCAGCTATTTAGCTCTTAAAAAGCATGCAAAACACAATACTCTTATGATGTATGGCACTTTAAACATATGCTTACAGCTATACACTGCCACCTAATCACCTGCATGAGAGCCCTGGCACAGAATGCCAAGATCATGTAGCCGTGCTTCCAAATGGCCCCTAAGTTGTTTAAAGTTGTCTACTTTAGCAAATATTGTGATTTGAAAACTTTGCAAGTATTTCATTGTGAAAAGAATAATTTTCAAGAAAAGAAGATGGATTGTAGATGAACAACCTGTGTCCAAGGTCGTAAATACAAAATAAAGTTGTTTTCCAAAGGATACAAAAAGAAATAAAAAATGAGTGCCCAATGGGCACATTCACTTGGCAATTTTATTTCTGTATAAAAGCTGCTATTAATTACAAACTAGTTTTTATGCAATTCTGCTTTCTTTAAATGTGGAGTGAAGTCTCCCCATAAACTAATGAACTGAAGTGAAGCCAAATAGAGACCAGCTGGCTGAATTGCTAAGTAATTTTATCCACATGATTGACTTTATGATCCTTTCACTACAGTAACTAGTCTTTATTCTTACAATCATCATCAACCATAATTCCAGAGGGAGAGATGATTAAAAATCAAGAGAATAGAGAGGAGAGGTTTGTTTGATGTGGCACAGTGCATTCTTGCACACACTTCTTCTGTATAATAGGTGCAGAATTACAGGTCTTTATAGCCTCCAAAGCAGTGCACTGAATAGCTGCCTCAAAGACATAATAAGCAACCAATGCCTAAATAATCATTACAGATACTGCATTAACAGCATCTATCTGTGTGGCTTTTAACCATACAAATTGTTTTTTGACAGCTTGTAACCTTTCTGAACAGTTTCCTTTGGGCATTACACCACATTCAGACCTAATTTTAACTTTTGCTTTGTCTATAATTTATTACTTTCTTTGGAGACACATAATGTATTTCAGTGGAATGGATAAATTCAAATAGAAGACTTAAAAAAAAAATCAATTGCTGTTTTAATCTATTAAATCCTTGCTCTCTAGGAGAGAACTAAAATCTGATGAAACATAACAGGGGAAAAAGGCTAAATGGTCTAGAATTCCTGAGGGTATCTGTTTTACAACAAGCAATATTTTTTCCAGAAATTATTTAAAATAGGGCATAACAAACTGAAAAAAAAAGAATAAAAGTAAAAACATATATAAATAAAACATAAATCCTTTAAGTCTGTTCCTAAGAGCCACAGACTTTAAATGACATAATAAATAACATGTTATAAAATAGTTTAATGATGTATTGCAATGGGATAAAGAGCTAAGAAAGATGTACAATTGTATCTTTTTTTTTACAAAGAAAGCCCATAATTACAAATCAGTAAAGATAAGTGACTTATGAAGAGCTAGAGGGCAAGCATGATTTTCAGAAACTGGTGGAAATGTGTAAAATGAATGTGGGGGATGATGTAACAGCATTAGGTGATTTGTATTGGCTGTCATGGCCATTATCTCACTTCTGGGGACACCATTTTCAGGAATAATGTCCAGTAAATCAATATGTAGTAGCAATCAACATAGCAGTACCACAGTTCTGGCAGCCAAAACTTCTGATTTCTTTCAAGACATACGGCTCTTTTTCAACAGATTCAAGTACTTTTCCCAAAGTTTTCAAATCTATGTAGCAGGTAAACATGCATGTCCAATTGACAGAAGAGTGATTTGAAGTAACCTAAGTGTTCACTGCTCACAAAGGTTCCTGTTCTTCACAGATGGTATGTGGTGGCTAGTCACATCAAAATTAACCATCATCATTGAAAAAAAAGTGTAAATCAGATAGGCATAAAAATCTACTACTTAGAATCAAGTTTTTTCTCCCATCTCCTGAATCTTAAAATGGGTCACTAAATCTAGTACAGTTTTCGTAAATGACAGGGAAGGCAGAGTAAATCTTTAAATAAAATGTGGAAATATCCCTCTCAGTATGAATTTAATTCATCATGCTAAACTCAGTGAAGGTACATCAGCATAAAATTAGAATGAGGCTGTTATGAATCAAGAAGATTCATGTCTAAATTGCATCTTACAACTGAGATATACCACAGCTTGTACATCTGAGGAGATGAAAAAAAAGGGCATACTTCTTGGTTATATATGTGATAATCAATAAGCAGATTTTTAGTATAAATGTTGCTAGGGAAAAGAAGTGTCAACGGAAGAAATTATTAGAAAAGGGTAATGAAAGTGTGAAATATAAAGATCTGAAAAAATTATGAGAAAATCTCAACCATTCAGTTATTTTTTGAGCTTCATTCTGTCATACTAATGCTCAAGACTGTTTCATTGGTTTGGTGTTTTGTTGGGGGTTTTTTTGTGGGTGGGGCTATTTTAATTTGCTATCAAGAGCATTACTCGTAAATTATGGTACTGAAAGCAGAAAGATCATAGTCAGAGTACTCCAACAGATTCTGAAAGACTTCAAGATTTCTTTTTGTTTAATTGATAGATATTCAATATCTCAACATGCCCAATGCACAGCTGCTGCAAGTATCACGGGCCAAACAGTAAAATGAGCTCTCTGTAATTTGATCACTCAGTGTCAACCTGATGAAAATAATGAAAACATCCCTGTCTTAGATATGTTAAAATTTGGGGATGGGGGAAGTGTTGGGTGGGGGGGAAGGGAAGAAGGACTCATTAAATTCTGACCCATTTCATTACATAAGACAGTTCTAATGACTGTAGACCTGTTCTAATTGACTTCCTCACCAATTTAGAGTACCATAGTATATACCATTCATCATTATCACCAACAGTAAAGACATTACAAATTTGTCAGTATAACACAATTATCTCTCAAATATTTCTTCTTCTAGTCCTTTCCCAATCTTTCAACCTTGTCATGAAAGCACACCCTACTGTGTGATCATTTAATTCCAATAAATATTGCAGGGATATAATCTGTCTGAGAAGCAAGAAAATTGAAGAAAGGCTGAGTCAACCAATATTCTATCTGATGGGAATTAATAGAAAGCAGCATTCTGAGATGTTACCATATGGAAGCATTGCATTTGTGTTACATGAAGTAATCACAGAATGAAATGACCATTTGAGAATATGGATTTAAATAAGAAAAAAAAAAAAAATGAGGCTGAGGTAGGGTGGGGTGGAGTGAGTAATTCCAAGTGCTCTTAATTTATTACTTCTATCTTCATCTGGTTTGAGTACAATTATCTGGTTTTCTTCAGTAAAGAAGTATTAATCTT
Source organism: Urocynchramus pylzowi (assembly GCA_013397555.1). NCBI lineage: Eukaryota > Metazoa > Chordata > Aves > Passeriformes > Fringillidae > Urocynchramus > Urocynchramus pylzowi. The sequence continues at coordinate 56,276 of VZRH01006719.1, read as the reverse complement.
TTGGCTACTTTATGCAGTCAGATGTTATGAAGACATTCAAGACTGCATTGTCTATGTCCTCTTCCACAGAGTTACTCCCCAGTCAATCAGCCCATCGCTGCAAGACCTTGTATTTGTCCTTGTTGCTGTCAGCCCATTTCTTCAAGTCTGCTTAGGTCCTCCTTGATGGAAATACTCCCACTGACTTTAATAACCAGTCCCCAGTCTAGGGCCACTGCAAACTTGAGAGTGAGCTCCATCTGTCCATCCCACCTCAGTGATAAAGGTGACAGTGTATACCCCTGAATACTCTTGTCACTGATCCCCAGGCAGATGACCTGAAACCACCACTTCCATACCCAGTCATCCAACTGGTATTGTAAACAGTTAGTTGGTCACTCATCCAGACTGTAAAATTCTGATATGGGTACAAGAATATTGTGGACAGCACCAAAAGCCTTGCTAAATTTAATGATATTCACATTTCTCCCCTCATCCAGAAATCCAGTATTTTGATCATAGAGTCACTCAGATTCATAAGACATGATCTACACTTTCTAAAGGCATGCTGTTAGTTACCTTCTCCTTTATCTCCAGAAGCATTCTTTAGGAGACTCCATGGTTTTCACTGTGAGGCTGACTGGTCTGCACTTTTCAGTATTCTTTGAAGATGGGTACAACATTCGCTTCCTCCCAGTTGTCAGGGACGTCCATAGATTACCACAACTTTTCAAATATGATAGAAAGGGACCTTACAAGGACACCAGAGAACGCTCTTGGCATGCTTAGGTGCAGCCTATCAGGTTCCACGGTCTTATAAGGGTCATGGTCTCTTAAGTAATTCCTGAGTCTACTTTCATACATCATGGGAGTTCAGCTCCTCCTCAACTCCCTTTACTAAACATAGGTATCCAGGACACCTGAGTCATGAAGACTGGAGTAAAGAATACACTAAATAACTCAGATTGTTCTGTGTTTGTTGTCACTGGATAACCTGCCCCGTTCAGCAACAGGCACACATTTTTATTGTAAAGTGTTTTACTACTAAAGCAGCCGTGCATTTTGGTCCTTACTCATTGACAGCAATAATCAGGGCCTCAAGAGTGCAGACACATCTCTTCTCCTTTAAATATGATTTTTTTTTTAACAACTGGGGAAAAACAAATGGGAAAAAATAATAATAATAATCTTCCTTGTATCAAATAGTTCTGGTAAAGTGTTAAACTTCTGCCCTTATGAGAATCACATGCAGGTCTGGAGTCCTCAGCACAAGAAAGATGTGGACCTTTTTGAGTAGGTCCAAAGGAGGGCCATGAAGATGATCAGAGAGCTGAAGCACCTCTCCTTGAAAGACAGGCTGAAAGAGTTGGGGCTATTCAGCCTGGAGAAGAGAAGGCCCTAAGGAGACTTTACAGCACCTTCCAGTACCATAAGGGGGCTTATAAAGAAGAGGGAGAGGGACATTTTACCCAGGCAAATAGTAACAGGACAGGGGGCAGTGGTTTTGAACTAAAAGAGGAGACATGCATATTAGATGTCAGGAGGACACTCTTTACTCACAGGGCAGTGAGGCACTGTTACAGTTTGCCCAGAGTAGTTGTTAGTATCACATCCCTGGAAGTTTTCAAAGGTGGGTTGGATGGTGCCCTGAGCAACCTCCTTTATAATTTGTTAAATTATAACAATCTGGGAATGTCATCCCAGATCTGGGAATGTCATCCCTGCTGAGGGCAGGGGGTTTGGAATGAGATTTCTTTGAGGTCTCTTCCAACCCAAACCATTCTACAATTCTATTATTCTACTCTCGTGATAGTGTATCCTGTGAACACTAACAGGCAGGAGCTGGCATGATCCTGATTCAGTTCTGTATCTAAACTGAAATTCTTTGATGACAAAGGTGGGCCTCAGAATTATAGAAATATGTCTTAAAGAGATCTGAAAATAGCTGTAACCCTGCTTGACCAGAGAGCCCAGTAATCTCCAAATCATTAAATTTTTGTTTCATTTACTTCTAAATATTTTACTGAGGAGGGTGATTGCCAATATATTCGAATGGTTAGCAACCCTTACTGTGAGAGAAGGAACTGTTTACTTAAATGTTAGCCAGTAAGCCACATCACACAAAGAAGAAAAGAAAAATCATGTATATAACTGTTATTCCGTTCCAGGTAAAACTTAGCTTTGTTTAAGACAAACTAGATTTCAATGTGACCACAGCTGCAAAATAGTGAATAATTATTTCTTTGATAAAACCAGCCACTTCCCATATATTACAAAGAGAAATTACTGTTGCAAATGCAGAACAAATGCTGAGCTCATTTTAGCTCTGATCAAAACTCAGTCTGGATGCCAAAACGGTGATGAATGGCATGATTTCTCCATTCCTTCTCTGCTATATGTGATTTTCTGTTGGCACACTATGCACTAATTAAAATTGCTGTAATACACTCAAACCAAATTACATAAAAAGTAATTGAGATATACTAACTTTATACATTTTATCATATATTTGTGTAGATGTGCATATAAATATTGCAGCCTGGCTTCTCAAATGATAGAAAACACCAGTCTTCCACTGAAGTAAGAAAGCCTACATCAGTAAAATATCTGGCCTCATTTTACCTAGATGCACAATATTTACATATTTGTATGTATTTATCTCCTAATCACTGCAATTTCAAGAGATTTATTGACAACAGAAAGACAGCTAAGTATGTCAACACATTCAGATTTCAGTTTCCAAGAGTCAAATACTTACACCTACAATTTAGATCTAAATATGTTTGGAAATTTCAGATTTCAGGAGTAATCCCCTGTGTTCAGGAATAATTTTTTTGTGGAAACGGTTGTCAAACATTGGAATGGTCTTCCCAGGGAAGTGGTGGAGTCACCATTCCTGGAGGTCTTTGAGAAATGATTGGATGTAGCACTTAGTGCAATGACTTTATCAACAAGGTCGTGTTCAGTCAAAGGTTGGACTAGATGTTAGAGGTCTTTTCCAACATTAATGTTCTGATGATTCTATGTAGAAGCTGAAAATAGGACTCATGGCTATTTGGTATCAGCATTATATTATAAAAAAACCCATATATTTCAAGGCCATCTTAGAATGAGGTCTGTGTAATTTCTTTTGTAATTTCTTTCTAACAGCTCTTCTGATTTTATATCCCATCCAGTGGACTGTAATATGCTTAAGCTGAAATTATTTAAAACAAAACAGACACAAATTCATTTTACTATTCTTCTTCTGAAAGTTTTCTGGGAATTTTCCAGACAAAAGGAGAAGAATTAAACATAGGACAAAAATAGTCACATACAGATTACCTTGAGTTTTCTCTACACATAGTTTTCATTTTAAAAAATAAAATTAGATGACTGTTAGGTCATCTAGAGGACAGTAAATTAAAGAGTGAATAAACAAAGTCTTTCACAATAAAGGAAATGATGGAACACAGATTTTCTCAGCATAACAATGTATGGGATCTGGCATCAGAACTTCACCACAATAGACTAAATTAAGAATAGCAGAGAACAAGTTAGAATCATACATGGTTAGGAAAAAAGGTTTTGTTTATAAACCATAAAAAGAGGTATGCTATCAGTTGGAACACTACAGTATTTTGAGATCAGTTTAAACAAACTTTCTCTCAAAAAGCTTTTCCTTTCTCCATATGTCAACAACATATGTCTTTTAAGACCAGTTTATTGTCACTTTAACCTACAGGAATTTCTGCTCCACACACACAGTAAGTAGAACAAAATCTTAGGTGTCTTTAAACTGAAATAATATGAGAAGAATTGTATACTGGATTGTACTTGTATACTGGACCAGAAGATGAGCAATCCAAATCTTGATTGCAATTGGACTTGATCTTCAGTTTCTTTAAAAAAAATACAAATAAATACACTTATCTTGAAAAACCCAAAACCAACCAAAAAAAATCCAAAAAACCACACACAAAAAAACCCACCCACACAGCAAAATCCAAAATAAAAAAAAATGGAACTTTTTCAGAAGTCAGTTTAATTTCTCCCAATCCCATTGAAGGCTACTAGAGTACAACCACACATTCAGGCTTTTGCCACAGCACTATTACAATTTGTAAGCAGTGATTTTTAATTAATTATAGTGTTCTACTTGCTACAGACATCCCACCTTCTGAGTTTGGCTAGTAAAATCATTTCTTCCCTGCATCATTTAATTCCTAACTTCTCTGAGCCAAAAGCATTGTCACTTCATTTATTTGTTATAATTTGTTAAATTATAACAAATAAAATTTTAATCCTGGAGTTTACTAGAACCTAACTGCCCGCAAGCCACCATTCACAAGAATAAAAAAAATAGAGAAGAGCACAAAAAAACTGCAGCAAGCAGGTAGATTAAGTAGTCTACAGGTGGATTTCAGCATATTTACCTTCATTTGACTTAAACATTTAGACAGTCTGATTTCTAAATGTAGTTATAGGGAGAATGTTCAACTTAAGACAATCCAACTGCACTTGGAATTTTCTGATTTCAGAAAATAATAAAATAAAATGCTTCCAAAACAGAGAGAAGAATATTGAGAAGCATAACCCACAATCAAACAACACCATAGTGAAACATCTTCCAGTTTTATGTCATTTGTCAACAACCTGCTTTGCTGTTATAGACAGGTAAATTCTCCATGGACCCCCGGACCTTTGACAATGCATGAAATAATGAAATCCATCCTTTTTCTTCCTTTTTTTTTTTTTTAACTCATAATTTTATAAAACTGCTTACAGACTTTCTACCCTTTTAAATATCCCCATCAGTGGGTCAATTTCAGACTTTCAACAATTGCTAATAAAACTCTGCACTTAGCAGTTAAGATAATTTACAAGAAACCACCTGTAAATACCTGTAGAAAACACTAAGGCTGCTCAGATTAAGAAAGATTATTTTGAATTTTATCTGAAAACTCAAAAGACACCTGTCATTCAACATAATGAGTTGAAGTTATACTTTAAAATTGTGTAAAAAATGTATATTCAAATTGTTTATAATATAAGCAATAGTGACAACATGATAAAAGTAAAAGTAGGATGCATATAAGAATCAACCACAGTCAGAAATGCAAACAACTTCTCTTGCTATACAAGAATAGATTCTGGGATTTTGGTCCAAAACATTTATTGTAAAAGATAACTATATTTACAGTGGAGAAAAATATAACAAAATTGTCTCTCCAATCAATTACTGAGTTTTTAAATTCCACAAATCAGTTAAAATAATATAATAATTTGTGAAGGCATATATGTTACAAAATCTAAAGACATGGGAATTGTGGCTTATATGTTTCCCAAATGCTTCTAAAGTTAAAAAACTCTCTCAAAAGTAAATTATGCTTAGGGCATGCTGACAGTTGTGTTGACCCCCATGACCTAGTCTTAGAATTGGCAGCAAAGTGACCATCAGTGGTTTCACGCAAACTGAGTGTGATGCTCGATGTATGATGACACAAGAGGGAGGACCAACACTGGAACAGGCTTCCTAGAGATGGTTGGTGCCCCCAGCCTGTCAGAGGCTGAGAGGAATTGCAATAATGCCTGTGAAAACATGCTTTAATTTTTGTTCAGCCCTCAAGTGGTCAGGCAGTTGGACTGGGTGATCATTGCAGATCCCCTCCAACTGAAAATACTCTGTTCTGTTCCAGAAATAGCACCTCTGCAGAGCTAAGTTCTCGTAACTGAATCCACTCCTTGAGCACTGTGTGCTCCTTCACATCCTTTCACACAGCTAGCACTTGTTACTTAAGGACACAGATGCACTTTTGGAAAGGACAGTCAGAACATGTGATGGCATTCAATGTGACCATCTGCTGACAGGCTGAGGATCCTGAACCACAGCTTCAATTGACTGGCATCATTGGTGCACTCTGAAACCCAGCAGACCTTAACCTATACTTAACAAGTATAAACATTAGTCTTCACTGATCTCAGAACTACTGAAATTCTATAGCTTCAATCATGCAGAAGCAGATGTTTTTGGCTGCCAGATCCTCCTGAATCTAACAGAAGCTGAAGCCCAGATAGCACTGAACTGTACTTGCCTTTTACAGCTTCAAGTTCAGCATTGTGTTGATGGAGTCCAACGTAAAAATCATTCTTAGATGTCTTTTTGTTTACACTATATTGTCAAATTTACATGCATCCTTTGCTGGTTTCCAAGCTCAGCATCTTTACTATCTGCAATGTAAGCATGTTTACAACTGTGTAAACAAGTATTTGAATGGACCTAACAACTACAGCTCAAGGAGCACTGTAAACATGCACAAGACTATTTAGTGGAGAGATGTCTCCAGTGTACCTGTACTGCTCTGCTACTGTGAAGTTTAACTACCATTTGACTTCACTGCAAGTAGGAACTAGACTGTTATCTAGCAAAGTGGCTACACTGATGTACAAGATCTAACATGTCAGGATACAAAAGAAAAAGACCATTCAGTGTCTAAACTAGCTGAAGTTTATATCCAACTTACAGCCTTTAATTGAAAAAGTAGAGAAAAATACTGGAAACCTGAGAACAGAAATGCCAGTTCCTTTCTTTTATCTTTTCAAGGTCTTCTGTTTTACTACCTGAACATACAAACTGCCTGCCTGCAATTATATAACAAATTCTACTTGAATGCAGTAAGCATCACATTCCCACAATGATTGATGACAGATGTCCAATCATGTTCTTGTTACTGGGTGGGATCAGCAAAGCAGCTGCCAAAGGCCATAGGCAAAACCAAAGGAAAGAACAATGCAAATTCACAATTAGGGAGTCTCTGGGGTGTGGGAGGAGAAAGATTTGGGCATCTGCAGATTGTTGCAAACCTGGTTTTATTTTGGAGAGAAAAAAGGCCTTATGCATTTTCAAGTTCCTGACCAATTTTTTGTCCCATTACTATTCTTTAGAACCCATAGGTCACTGCATCAACTGTCAGATGTTTCCCACACTAGACAGCCTGGACCTTTTCCATCAGCTGCAAGAAATTTTCAATGTATCTGGTATAGGCTTTTGTCATCAGCTGCTATGAGCCTCTGTGCATAATGACTATCAATTCTCTCCATTGGCTGCTATGCTCCTTGCAGGCCCTAGTGAATCTCTCTTAGCAACTACAGCAGCCTTTCACAATACGTAATTAAATTAACATTTATAGAGAGCATAAACCCTGTGACAAAGAGGAAGTTTCAGTTAGCCCTTCCCCATTTTTTCCTCATTCCCTTATGTGATGCTGTAGGAAAGACTGATCTAACTGAACAACTAATCAGCAAAAAAAAAAGGAAATCATCGCTTCAATCATTTCCAAAAATGATTGATTTTATACAGAAATAAAATGCTGAAGAAAAAGCAGAATGCACCTGGAATGAGTGCCTAAGGTTAGGGTCAGGGTGCTTTTTCTTTTCACAATCATTGCAGATTCTTCCATCTCAAAATTCTAGCTGCACTATAGCCTCAGGCTGTGATTCCACAACAGTTAACATCAACCTGAAATGTCACCCTTGGAGTCCTTCTCCCTTGCTCTGTTTCAGGAAATAGACTAGCAGGAGACTGTCCTTATAAGAGAAAACAAGACAAGTCAAAAACATTTGCTGATTTTCCCTGCCTGAGCTAGCTCATCACGAGATCAGATGAGCATCAGTGTCAACAGAACAGATTAAGGGAAAGAGCTGCATCACAATCCTGGGGCCAAGGCAGGCAGGACCACAAAAGTGCTGACACAGCTTGGCTTCAGATGCAACAGAAGTGCTGCTGCTTGTATTTTTTTTTTTTTTTTTGTTAGAAATTTTATATTGTCACTTCACTGAAGACCTAGTCTCCTTTAGACTGACACCTGCATAACTCTGAGGATACCTCAGGAGTACCCTCACAAAGCTCTTGGTGAGGTCTAAAAAACCTGTTTTAGTTGGTTAGTGATGAAATTTAGGTGTACCAATATGAACTGAAACGAACTTTGAGAAAAATATAATCAAGATCTACTTTGCTAATGAAAAAGCATTTCAACTGCTGAATTAAAAACTGTATACATACCTACAATAAATGGCTATTTACAGAAAAAATCATAAAATAAATGTAATTTTCTCTATGAACAAGTAAAAAATACATAGGTAGTCATTGATGCTGTGACTAAGATAATGTTTTATCAGAAGAGACATAAACAGGAATGAAGAAAAAATTGGAAGTGAGTAAAAATCAGAATTATTCCATTTATAGAAGAATAATAGCTAAAAGATAGCTAAAAGATTCATAGCATTATTTTAAAAAGAAACATATTCTTAAGAACAATTTAATATTTTACACATCTGTGAAGTGATACTGTTTTTTTGCATTTAAGTTATAAAAGAAAGCTGACTGTTAACAATTAATTGTGAGCTTTTTAACTAACACTTACCTTTGCCTAACATACAGTAAAAAGAAAATGTCTACCTTGGGTAGTGTTCTAATGATGGTGAGGGAATAATTATTTTGCTTCACTGTCATGATTCAAATCTCAGAGCTCAGGTAAAGATTTAAATTAATTTAGGCTACCTTTTAGTTACATTTTAAATAATACACCTAGTAATTAAGATAACAAACCACTGCAGAATTACATAGAGAATGTGATTCCTTTTGTTTAAGCTTTTAGCACCATACAGAAAAAAGCTGGCATTGAAGACTTCTATAGAGCAATCCCAAAATGCATCTGTTTTGATATTGCAGATTTATTTACACAAAATATAGCTTATTCACTAGAAAAAGATATGGACATAATCAACCTCTGAAGGTTTTAATGCTAAAGAAAAACATTTCTAATGAGATTACATAATTAAAAAAAAAAAAGACAAGGGTAAACAATTAGAAGACTTCAGGTGTTTACGTATCCCTACCTTTCATAAGCTGTTACACATTAATTGACTGTACCTCTGAAGAAGTAGCTCAGAATACTAACAAAGAAAGACTATTATTAGGTAGGAAGGAGGGGGGAAGCCATACTCTATGAAAAACACATGTTAATTTTACAATACTAATCTCAAATTGGTCTAAGAAAACATAAATGGAAAGTAGATCAAAATCTTGAGAAAAAATTATTAATTTAATTATCTCAAAAATGAAACTCCAAAACTGCAGAGAAACAAAGACATGAAAGTAGAAAATTATCACAGAAGTGTTCAATGTCTGCTGGAGGGTAAAAAATTGACACTACCTTACAATTTATCCATTTCCATGTTAAAATCAAAACAAAACCAAAAACATTGACAATAAGGTAATTACCAGAAAGTGACCAATTACAGAAGAAAGAATAGAGCACTGGAAAACACTGACTTCAGTCAGAGCAGTACTCATGAGTCCCTTAGGTAGCTGTAGCTTTGAATACACACACACTTTAGACAAAAGGCCTGATAAGAGCAAAGGCTGAGTCAACAGAATTTAAAGGTCTAATACTTTAAATTTAATATTATATATATATATATGATGATAAATATAAAAAGGTGGTGGGTTTATCCCCAACGCTTAATAGTTGAATGATAACTGCTACACAACCAACCTGAAGAAACACTTAGTCAATTTTATTTCAGCATCAACAGCTTTTTCCTCAGCAAAAGTGAAAATGACCCACTGTTCAAAGCAAAATGTAGGAACTTGTGGAAGAAAGAGATCTAAAGCAATAAGGCAGTCATAGTTAACAGAAAACCTGTAAGCATAAAGGTCCAAGACCAAAGGTCCAAGAAGGCATAACCACATTCAGTAAATATGCTTCTAGAGCCTTGTTTTAACAAAAAAAACATTCCAAAAAGTTTAGCTCATAAAAAACCTCTAAAACAACTTAATTCAAAGCTACTCAGGTTGTGATCTTCCCAATATTCTGTTTTAATAAGTAGAAAGTCTTCCACACTAGGATTAATATCCCATTGAGTATGCTACAGGAGGATATTAATTTCATAAATAATTTCCTGCTACTGCTTGTTTGAATACTAAGTTTACAGATTATTCTGCTTTATTTGCCACTCTATTTCATGAGTTTTCTGCATTCAAATTAATTTTCAAATGTAAACAAACACTAAAACAACTTTCACATGCTGATGATGTTTGTGTTAACAAGTTAAAAGAAACAGCATATTATTTCATAATCAAGCATAGACTCTGGTTCTGTATTGTATTTTGGAACTACATCCACTGTGTTACTTCACTTTAAGAAAATTCACCAGTTGAAAAAATTGAAACTGAAGTCTTTACAAGGTTGAGAAATGACAAGATTATATTATTTTTTTCATTCAACAGCTTAAGGAAAGGGGAAGTTCCAAATCATTATACCCCAGTCTTTTTTGCTACTTGTACAAATTATTTTAATTAAAAAGCCTGAGTATTTTTTAGGGTTTTGTTGGGACAATGGGCCTAAACTCCATAAGAGAGCAGGTCAACTTTAATTTCAAAACAGTATTTTTAAAAAAACACAAATAAATCATCTTACCTAAAATAATCACTGTTGTGAATCATAGGCATTAAAATACATATATAATATTAAACACATGACAAAGAATTAAGATTATTATAATAGCAATTGTACCATTTATTAAATTGCAGTGAACCTGTGCAGTGCTTTATAAATGGATCGTTGATAAGAACAAGTAATTAATGTAATCAACTTAAACTTCTTAATTTTAAAAAATTCAGCTTTCTACTCTTTCTGAAAAGTTTAGCCCAGTCACCTACTTCACAATAAAATACAATGATATCAGGGACAGAAGAGTAAGAATTAGTCCTCTGTGTCCCTTCCTTTCCTCTCATCCTCCTTAGAAGCTTTTGTTTCCATCCTGGTTATGAACAGCTGTTAATGATCTCCAACAAAGAGTACTAAGCACTTGCCACTCAATATCCAGGTTCCTTTATGCATAAAACACACATGAATAATATGGTAAAGAATTATGTATCAGAAATCTTCATATTTTTAAAGTGTTTCTTGGACATTATGAAATGTGCTGTATTCACCCAGCTCAGCACGTAAGTTGACAGACAAGTCCCCCCAGACTATATGTTTTCTAAGAAAATCTCCTTTCATCTGTTAAATCTGAATACTACACAATGGCAATGGTGTTGTTTCATTTTTTAATAAGTTAAATATTCTAACTGATGGTTTGTAACCTCACAAATTCTATTCTGTCACATAAAAAGAAATTCAAATAAAATTAGTCTTCAGGTATTAGTTTCTCTCCAAAATATTTCTCATTGCTTTTTTATACAGCAGCTTGTAGACAAATATATTACTCATCTCTTGCATGAAAGTAAGTACAGAAAAAATGTAGTGGTCCTCATATAGACACTTATATTTTATAATATTCTGTTTTATTTCAAAATCCAGAATCATGTTCTAGGAGAATAGAAACTTTTTTCATAAACAGAAGTTATATCAAAACATTTCATCATGTATATACCATTTAACTAATTAAAAATATATTCAATAAATAGTCTTGCATGTATTATTCAAACGATGCAGTATGTTTACCTTCACTGCACAAAGGTCAAACAGAGAAAGTAAAGCATCTTTTTTTTTTTGTCACTTTATTTTAATAAGCTCATTAGTATTTAGCTAGAGTGCTGAGAAAAAATATGTAGATTTCCCCTGAAGCTGTTTGACATGTTACTATCTTGCTTTAACCCAATTTTCTTACCTTCAATTTCTTTCTTCATTTAGAAGGAGAAAACCGGCGATTTGCATGTTACGGAATTTTCTAGCAAACTCAAGCAAACTGCATTTGATCTAGATTTCATTCTCGTTTTTTCTTACCTGACATGCAACAGGATTACTAAGCAAAAAAACCCCATCTAAATAGACTTCTGGTGACAGTCAGACTTCCATTCTGCCAAGCAATCATTAAACTGACCCAAATGACAGGTGTCACAAACACATCAACCCTTGCTTTTAAAGTATGTCTCTAGACCAAAATGGACTGAACATTTTAGCTAAGAGTAATTAATGAGAGCAATAAGAAAATACCCAAGAAGTCCCTTAACAATAAGTTCAGAGATCTCCAAATTCAGTAAAATTTTCTTACCCTACTAATTTTTAGTTTCCTTAAGAGAAGCTGTGTTGAAAACAACAGATATATTTGCTCTTGTTTTTCTTTATGGAGTCACAGAACAAAATTGTTTCATTTGGAACAAACATAACATTTCAAAAACATTGGGAAGAGATTCTAAACCCTTAGAGTTATTCCTTGGGTACAATTCTTATCTGAATGGAAATTTGTTCCAAATTCTCTCCTCTGCAAGGGAGGTGAGGATGTGGTCCAAATTACCTCAGATCTCTGAGATTCTACCACACATCTAGAGGGAGAATTTTATGTGATGCAGTGTTCTCGGCAAATTTCCACAAATTCTGGGGTTTTTTTATACAAAGATAAATGAAGATGTCTCTCTCATTAAGGGAGTACATACACATCAAATCTCTTATATGTTTTTTTTTTATTTATGTAAACATCTAAGTTAAGCTGCCTCAAGCAGTGAAACATGGGGAGACTGAGCTGGCTGGAAATTCTTTTTGGAACTGGATTCTGGGCAAAGATGAGAAGGATCTGAACCTCATTCACAATGTACATTTAAATGCTCCTTTCTTTCTTAAAGATCATGCTAACATCCCTTCCTTTTTTTGTTTCAGTTTTAAAAATTCCTAGGAAAACTTGCACATAAAGTTATCTCTACTTGGCAAATTCTGGTGTCTTCCAGAGAGGCGAGCTGAAATTTCCCAAAATAGAATGGACTCTCCAAGTTCCATATTTCAGTTCTATGACATGACAGCATCTATTTAAGCCTCAGTTGCTAAAAAGAAAAGGGTAAACACTCCCCAAAAAATAACATTACAAATTCAAATTCTGTAAACTGAGTAGTCTTGATAATATCAGAAGCAACTTTTTGGCAATTTTCAGCAGATCCATCATTCATTACAATATTCTTGCCCAGTTCTAAGATTCAGCAGTGCTATATTCTCAGGCTTGCTCTTACTTCTTAGTATCTTGATCATCAATAATTGCATGAAGAAGTGACAGTTTTACATGATATCCTGCATATCCAACTACAAGCTTTTATGCAGTTTATACATAAATGCTTCCAAATCTAGCTGTTAACATTAAAGTCTTGTTTAACCACTCTTTATCTTTGTTCTAGCTTTCGTATAATATCATGCCAATTATTTTAAAACAGTGTTTAACAAGTTATCTTCTGAATTCTATTTCAAACTGTTTAGAGTAGCTAATATACTGTGTCAAATAGTTAACAGTAGCTGCAGGTAACATGCTTTGCTTCTATACAGACTAAATGCCCTGGATTGGAAAGCAAAATAAAAATGTCCTTTTTTTTCCTGAAGAGAGTTTTATTTAGAAACGAGTCTATAATCATAAATATCTACCTAAAAAATTGCAGAATTGATTTAATTTTCTTCCTATGTCAGCCTGTGAGCTCCAGGTCTAGTCCCTGCCCACTGCTGTTTATGGCTCTTGCTAGGCAGTAGCAGAATGAAGCTACTTGACTTAGGGCTTCAGGCTGGAAGTAGTGTTTTACATGAGCAGCCCTTCAGCCTGTGGGGTACTAATAATACCTGAGACCCTGAGTGGGATATAGCCCAATATTAATAGGATTTAATACTTAAAAAAAAAATCCTTTCCTCCTGGCAGACTCAACAGAGAAGCAAAGAGCCTGTTGAATATTAAAGTAAAAATAGTTCTTTTCAGGAGGACAGTAAGACAATGACAAGACTGGTCAACTCACCACAGTTTGAAATTATAGAAGGATAAAAATTTGAACTAGATTCCAAAGCATCAGCTTTTGACTCACAGTAAATATGCTTGAAAAGGGATTTATTATATTGCAGTTAATATTCTAAGTGCTATATTTGCTCATAAGGCGATCTGATAAAATTTATGGTAAGAGGGCAGTGCTAGGTTAACCGAAGGGAAGACATTAGATATTAAGACCCGATAAAACAATCTGTGACATCATAGGGAAGTGGGGAAAAATCATCAAATTACATGATTTATACCTAAGAATAATTTCTGATTGGAATTACCATTGATAATTGTCCTCCATATTCCCAGATAATTTTGAGGGAAATAATGAGAGATTCATTGAGAGGTGCAAAAATCTAATATTTTGTTTTAAACAGTTTTCTTGACAGATACTCTTGTTTCCACACGACTTCAAAGTTGTGCTGTTTTTGGCCAGAGCAGGGTTAAGTTTCTTTAGGGCAGCTAGTACGGATTTTTGCTGAAGATGGGGTTGATAATATAGAGATGTTCTGGTATTGCTGAGCAGGGCTTAGAGCCAAGGCCTTTGCTGCTTCTTGTACTGCCAGGCTGGTGAGAAGACTGAGAGTGGGAGGCTGGGAGGTGACACAGCCAGGGCAGGTGACCCCAGCTGACCACAGGGACATTCCAGACCACATGACATTATGCTCAGCATATAAAGTGAGGGGAAGAAGGAGGAAAGGGGGGACATTTGGAGTGATGGTGTTTGTCTACCAAGTAATCATTACGTGTCATGGCTCCCTGCCGTCCCGGAGAAGGCTCAACATCTACCTGCCCATGCAAAGCACCAAATTAATGATTGTTTTTTCTTTGCTTATGTGCAACTGGTTTTTGCATTCCCTATTAAACTCTCTTCATTGGAACTCACAAGTTTTCCAGCTTTCACCATTCTGATTCTCTCCCCAGCCCTGCTGGTGGGGAAGCGAGGATGTGGCCGCATGGGGCTTGGTTGCCAGCTGGGGCAAAACCATGACAAAAGTAATAAAGGAATCATTGTCAGAAACAGACAGCAATATTGGATGTATTAGAAAACCTTGTTCAAGAGGATTCAAGTTCAGTAAGTTAATTGAAATCAATACAGATTCAGTTTTCTAGAAGAAATGAGCCCTACATGGACAATTATGAAATTAAATAAAATTAATCCCTTGTCTACTGGAACTACTGTTAATTGGGATCAAAGTTTGACCTATTGTCCAACAAGCAACTTTTCTATAAAATCTGTACTAAAATGCATTAATAAATCAGTAATGTAGTTTAAAAAAACCACGAGTATTAATGGAATAAATAGGATCATTAGTTAAAAAATGGACAAACTCATCTCATTTGAAGTTTGACTTTATCACCTACAAGTGGCACTTGATACATATCCCATAAATACAGAAACATACTGGAGGTTTTTTGTTTCTGTAATATATACAAAGCATCACATTATAGTAACTGCATTAATGATGGTATTATCACTTGATAATTTTGCACTTTTAATGAGATTTTGTGCTTATTAATGCTGCCTGTAGAAATTTTTCAGGAAAAAGAGTATCTCACAAGTCAATATGACAGGGCAGATTTTTTCAAGGATTGTCCATTTAAAACATAGCACCAGATTTTTATTAGTCTTCAATAGAGAGTTCAGTAAAGAAACCAAAACTGCTACACCATTTTTGCATTAAAATAAACCTTCCACAGACAATATAAAATACATATCATACCAGTAGAAAAACTTGGTTCAGAGACTCAACAAAGGCTTTCCTGCATGAGGACTATTATGTTTGAATGGTAACCGTACACAGCTAGTGTTTTCTTAATGTCCTGGGGAGCCTGATCATTGTAAATTACCTGTGACATCTCATTAATCCTCTTTTTCCTCACAAACGCATAATTAATGGTAACATTGACAATAATACACAAATTAGCTAAGTGACGCTTTATGGTGTTGGTTTTGATTAACGTCAGGAACCCAAAAATGACATTAATGTAATGCAGATCCCAAAAGGCAACCTGCACTTTGACCTCAGACATACATTTTGTTTGCACCATCACAAAGATTAATCCTTCCTTGGATGAAGACAAGACAAAACTCTGGCCACTGGCATTGCGTGCTGGGCTGTCGCTGAAAAACAAACTGCCTCAATTGCATTTGTTTAAGAAGGAAATCTTAATGCATAGAAAACAACGGCTTAGTGTCATTTCCTATTGTCTTGTTAGGACAAAGATAAATGAGCTACTGTCATGATTTAGATCAACTGCTTCTCTGCTAACTTCTATTATTTGCTTATTTATGGACTAGTGTTTAATTAAAAGCATACCTAGATACAGAATTGCACAATAAATAAAAAATGCTTCTTCACTTAATATGTGCTTATTTAGGGGATCAACTTGTGTTTAAACTCTTCACATGGTGTGATAGACACAATACTGATGTTATAGGTACAAACAGGTAGTGGAAGACTACTAAAATGAAGAAATATCTTTATCCTAACTTGAACTAAAAGGATCAAAGGTCTCATTTACCCCACTAAGTTAAAAAAAAAAAAAAGACCAAAAGTCTTTTAAAAATACATATTTATTGTTTCAGAAGTTATATTTATACATACATGTATAACTGAAGGTATGTGGCTCAAAACAGTTAGAAGACCCATTTCCCAATTTAAAAGCACTGTTTGCAACTACCTCACCACCTTAGAAACTAAGATTAATTATGATTATATATGCAGATACTCATTTCAATTATTTCATAAATTTTACCTCACAGAATGTATAAAATCACAAAAAAGGTTGCTACTATTTTGATAGGTGTAACAGTCTAGATTTTCTCTAAAACAGGGTATTCCCTCATCAATTTTCTCTCATTACACATTTTGTTGAAAAACTTTATCTGTAAAAAGCAATGACTGATTTAGTGAGAGTTAACATTTTTACATGCATCAGATTTTGTAAGTAAAAAATATAACCAGACTCCCCTGAAAACTGTAGAAAACTTTATATTTCCCATTGCAATAAAATACAAGTTTGTCTTCAATTCATGTGAATTTTTTTTTTAATATATCCAGTTTTGTACTGGTTCATTAATATGGGCAGATGAATAGCTGTAGGTTTGTCTTGAACATTCCAGGAAGGAGGAAGTAAAAATTACACAATAATCTAAATTGCAAAAAATATTTTAATACCACAAATAGAAACAGAAAATTATAGCTCAAAACAGAATAATAAAAGATGCACTGGGAAGAGAAAACTTTTCAAACACCTTTAATGTTCTGATTATAATAATAAATATATAATATAATTAACATATTGATTTTCAGCCTTTTAGCTTTCAAATGCCTTATCAGCTGATCTTAACTGCTGTACTTAAAACTGCAAGGGATATTTGAAATAACTTGTGTAGCTTGTCAACATTATTTTTGAGTTTAATTTCTCATTAGTATAAATTTTAAAGTTTTGGGTTTTTGTTTTTGTTTTTTTGTTTTGTTTTGGTTTGTTTTGGTTTTTTTTTTTTTTTTTTTTGCAAAACATACTAAACTTACTCTAACTCACAAATACATTTTAAAGCACTGTGGAATTAAAGGGGTAAAAGGGAATCCCATAGAGGCCATATATTTACTCTAACTAACCAAGACATAAATCCCGATTACTGCAATAAATTATTTCTATTATTTGAACAGAGTAAGTACAGTATCACATTTGAAAGGCATTTGAGTTTAATTCATATCTTAAAATTGACAAAGATAGACAATCTCAGCTACACCAACTGAAATGTACTGATGAATATGGGATATACAAGCTAGACCCAAAAGCAGAGACAAATCAGTTCTTTATATCATCGTTGTGGCATAAGGTCATTCAAAATGTAATTGTACTTCTTTGTAAAACATAAAAAATTGTCTGGTTGGAGCTGCAAATTTTAAATGGCTTTGTCTGTGCAGTAATTCTTTATCAGCTAGTATGAAGATAGTAATTCTTTGTTTCACACGCAATTTGCTAGCAGACTACAGTAACCATTTGCCACTTACTTTGCTGACTTAATATTCAGGTAGATACAACAAAACCCCCCTAAAGATACATCTGGAAAGAAACCAGCCCACTTTTAACCCTTCCAAGTTATCTCAATTTCCTCTTCACCATAGATATCATTAATATTAACCTATTAGCCTGTATAATTTTATTCTTTCAATTCCATGCCAGCCTTGTAGAAAGCAATCTGTCAAGAGATACATTTAAATAAACTATCTGTTTCAACGTTTAAGTGCTGCATATTGACTTTTAATATTTAAAAATGGTTACAGCAAACTTATTTTCAAAAGCCTGTAGAATTTTGTGCATAAGTGTGCATGTGAAATGAAGTCAGTGTGTAAGGAAACATAATCTCACAACCCACCTTACACTAGTACTTTAGCAGTTTCAAAAAATCTTATTCGAAAACATAATCTTACCAGAGTTGTCTGTCTATCTAAAATTCCTGTTTGTTGATCGTATCCTGAAATTCAAGACCTACTTGAATTCTATGGCTGAATGATATCTATGGTTAAGGCATTTCCTTATTCCACAGTTTTACAGTAACCTGATGAATAGGACAGGTCCAGGAGGCAGCGTCAGTTTAGGTTTCCTTTATAGATTAACCTCATCAAAATATTTCCATAAATATGAAAGAACACTTAAAACAGTTAAATATGGGTTCAGTCTTATCTCCTCAATTTTCTGCAATTCATATAAATATGATTCATTAAAAATATATGCAAAAGCTATGTTGTGTTAAACACACATACAGAGACACTTTGTCCCAGATGCATTTAACATATATGTCTATAACTGTATTTTATCATAAAACACAACAGTGCATTTTCAGAAAAGATATTCAGAATTTTATAAGCCTTTTTTTTATACACCTAATTCACAGGAAAATGGTTTTCAGAAAACACAAGATTCTGCATTTTAAGAACTTAATACTTATTTCACCACCATGAATGTTTCTTGCAGTGATGGAAGAAAATTTTAGACATGTCAACATTTACCTGTTGCTCTCTGAAATATTGCACAGTGACAACATGCTTAGTTACTTAATCTAGCTGTGAACTGAGAAATTATTTATATAAACATTCCTTACACTTTTATCAGCAGGTGTTTCAATTTGTTTTCTAAATACTAATAAAAAAATTAACATAAAATCCAAACAACATGATGTACATATACATGGATTTGGGCTGGTTTCCCCCATTTTTTGGGAGACAGGTAACAACCCTATTGAGACTGTACTTTACGAAGGACTTTAATGAGATTTCTGACTATATATTTTTACCAAGAACGTCAAATAAGCTTCAAAAGCAAAAGTAAACCGTAATGCAAGTGACACATACTAAAAATAACCCTATAAATCTGTTCATTCTGTTTAGATAGTCTCCTAAGTAGTAAAATGCGAGACTGTTTAGCTTTATTAGATGTTATGGAGAGAACGAATTTTGGGGAAATAGGCCACTGATAGTCTTACTCTGTTCTAGTGCAATACAGTGAAGACAGCTATTTTTAATCTTCTGTAGTATCTTAGTAATAATTAGGCAAAACCTTTTTCAGTGGATTTTTTAGAGCCATAAACATACAAACTCCAAATAAAATGGATATAGATAATTTTATCTTTTAAACTAAGGTTGTGAACAAGCTATGTTTTGCTAAAACAAAGCTACACATCTCAAAGAAAAATTTACAATCTGTTTTAGCCTGTCAAAGCAGTTTCAGTGTTTCCTACAAACAGCAGCTATATCTTAATATAAATCTGCTTACTGAACGATTTTTGTAAAAAATGAACACAAAAATTTGCAAAAACAGAGGCTGTAAAAGTTTTACACTTCAATTTAAGATATTACTGTTTGTGAAAAAAAAAATCAAAGAGCGAATTTGGAAAGCTGCACCACATCATATGAAAAAGTACAAATAAAGGGGAACATATTTTAAGTCTTCATGTATAATCTGAGGGCTTTAAAATCTCTTTTTTTCTACATCTGAAAAATGATACTAAGCAGAATGTTAACATTGGTTGCATTTTTTGTGTTTGTGCCCAAAGCGACAGCACTCCAGGGCTTTGTTTTGGGATATCTTAATTAAACCTAAGGATGGATAAACAGATCTACACAGAATTGCACTATGACTAGTGAAGACAGACAAGGCTCAAAAACTAGCACCAATCCTTCTAGTCTTTTCAAGAATATAAATTGTAAAAATTGTCATAGCACATTCCTTCTTATTTTTAAACCAAGGCATACAGCATACAATGAACCATTTTAAGAAAATATGATGGCTGAAAGGTTTCTGCCTTTGCTCCAGTTCAAGATAAAAGTGTAAAACAGCAGTTTTAGTGCAGCAGTTATTACAACCATAATACTCCAGTAGACAGTGCCAAGAAGTCATTAATGCAATATATATCTCTTTGATTCCTAAAATGCCGAGTTAATGGGCCAAATTTCACAATACCTTGTACTTGCAGTGCTGTCATTTTTTATAGCTATCAACTAAAAATAGTATGGCAGATATTAAACAGGCATTTCTTGTACTGACCTCGATTTTGTTAATCTTATAGAAAGCTAAAAAACCTGAAATACCCAAGAGCTTAAAGAGGTTCTCATTCTTTTAGTTTTGAATGTATGCTCAATGTATGTATTTCTATGTATGTGTGTGCATATACAATTTTTCAAAATACCAAAGTAGGTTTTTGCACCTTCATTCAAAATGTTATACTAAATGAATAATCAATTAGTATGTTCAGATTTTCCAAACCTGGGAAGATCTTAATTCCTAAGTTAAATATGACTTATCTGTAAAAAATTACATATAACTGTCTGTATCATCCAGTCTTTTTCTCTATATATATACATATATAAATTCAGATAAAGAAATATTCTCATATTTAGTGTAAAATGAAATCTATTATCAGCATGGGAAAACTAATCATTGAAGCTCATAACAGCAGGGACCATAGTAGTTCGCTTCTGGCTGCATCCAAAATAAAAAAAAAATTAAAATAAAAACAACCAAGCATACTCAAATCAAAAACTAGGTTAACCTGGGAAAATGTAAGTGACTCTTACTGTGAAGGGAAATGTACACAAATACACCCAAAAGAAAGAACAGGCAACTATGCATTTAAGAACAAGAAACCTATCAAATGTGTATCTCTATACAGAACATATGGAAAACTTAAGTCCATTTTCAATAGCTATCAGTTGAGATAGCTACTAATGTGGTAATTTTCTGTAATATATTAATATTTTATGCAAAAGTGACACTGTGGTGTATATTAAATCTGCTAACAATCTAATGGAAATGCAGTGTGAGTTTAAAGGGAAGAAAATAAAAAGAATAGCTAGAATGCATGATCATGCTAAGACTACTGACAATAATTCTCTAACCTCTCACAAATTACATTTTAGCTACTGTAGGGTATGTATAGGCTCGTCACAACTAATAACATTTTTCTTTCATCAGGTTTGTGTTAACATTCTGCAAATCTGAAATGTTTACTGTAACAAAGTAATGCATTATATAGATAGCATATGGTTGCTGGCTTTGTTTATATCATTTTTAAATATCTGAAAGGACCGGTTGGGCTAAAGAGCAATGTTATTGCTTCCACAGTCAGTTGATGGGTTGTTTAATAGTATTTTAAATGTTTGTTAATGATAGTCTCAAGGAAACAGAAAAGCACAGAAGCTATGCAGAATAGCAATACCACAATAGTTACAAAGATTAAAATGCCACTAGGGGACAGTAGAAAGTCACAAAATGAGGTTCTGCTGAAGAAACCAGAACAAAAGGCCTTTCTTTGTCAAAAAAGAAATCACAAATATGCATTTCTAAATAAAAATAATTTCACATGTAAGGGTTTTAAAATTCTGCATTAAATAGCAGTGCAGAAACTGGGAGACACTTGCATGAGTCTATTTTTAGGTCTTTTATATTTATATCCATGTATTTTAAAATATGCAGCACTTTCCCTTTAACAAGAATAAATTCATGTGTGAAAGAATTTATTTGTAGCACTTTTACAGTACTGTGATGTTCTTAAACTCCAAAAGGTATTCACCATTATACATTAATGAAAACATACAAACTGGCCTTTGCAATACTGGTAGCTTACCTGGCAAAAACAATTATTAGATAATGTATGATATTGTGAGATTTATGAAGCAGTAGAAATAAATGTCTAGAATTTGAGGACTTTAGAAGATGGTTAGGAAAAATCTGCTCTGTTATGGCCTATGTAAGGGCATACACCCTTCACTCAAGAGCAAAGGAGTGTTCTTCAAAAGCTTATAATAGATTCCAGTCTTCATATGCTGAATCCCTGCAAAGTAAAGCAAAATACAGCATTATCTTTCCAGGGGAAAAAGGTATAAAGATAGAAATTATACATTCTTCATTTAGATCAGCCATGGACTCCAAATAATATCTCCCAGATTAGAAAGTTTGGTTCAGATAATTTTAGTTACATAACTTTCACAGCTTGCATAAAAACATTCAAAGATAATAACATCAGAGAAATCTGCTGGGCTTATGGGTCCTTCAGCTCACATGAGTATAGAAAGTAAATGTTTATTTCAGAAATACTTAAAAATCTTTCATTTCCAAAGTAATGCATTTCAACCTAGAAATTATCTAGGTATTGGGAGCATCTAATCCTCAGCCATGCATTTCAAAATACATAGGAGATTATACACTATCTATGATAAATATTCTGAATTATTTATTGTTTTCCTTGATTGCAAAAACATACAAAGAGATTTCAACTGCTGAAAGATTTCCCCATTCCAGAGTGCTAAAGCACAGATTTGAAAGAGCAATGCAATTCTCCTCACAGCCTTTTAACTGTAGTCATCCCACAGCAGCATCATGAGTTTGAGCACATAACAAACCTTAGACAATAATATAATTAAGCATTTGTTTGAAAATAATAAATCTAAGAAGTGTTGTTCTACAATAAGGGATGAGACTGTTTTCAAATAGAAAACTTAACTAACATATCTTTATGTGTGAGCAAGAGGGAGTGAGGAAGTCTAATGTGGAACAAATACATAGGACAGGTAGACAAACACCCTGTGCTTGAAAAGACAACTCTTGTACTGTAACACTGAAAGGAGAGAGAGAGAGAGAGAGAGAGGGAGAGAGAGAGAGGGAGAGGGAGAGGGAGGGAATGCGAGCGTGGTGTGGGGGTTGCAGAAATGGAGGAGAAGATGAAAGGGAGAGCGTTGGGTAGGAGAGAAAGGAGGGGAGGAGAGAAAGGAGGGAAGGCAAAAGGGAGAGAGGAAGTGAGGACAGAAAGAAAAAAGAGAAACATCTAAACTAACTATAAATGTCTAAGAATTTGTATCAGACACCATAAGCACAGAGAAGACAAAAACTTTAATACACACTAAAATTCTTAGGTGAACAGCATAGACAAGGGACAGTCCAGAACTACAGTGCTGCCCATTTCTCAGGCAGCACTGTCAAAAAAAATTTAATTGGTGTAGCACTTCAATATCTGGTTTAATGAAGCAACCCTCAAGGTAACTACACATACCACATGAATGAAAAACACAATACTGTCTTAATCAGTGATATTTTTGTAATGTTTCTTGTGAGATGGGATGTTTTGCTTTTGAAAAAATGTTTCAAAATACCTGGGTGACAGATGATCTAAAATTAAGCAGGGACATATTCATTTGTATGAATGCAATAGGAATCATTATTATATCCTTGGAAACTCATCTAAGATGCCTACTCTCAGGAAAAAAATGTATTTACAGGACAAAAGAACTTCTAGAAAATGACCCAGGCAAAACACTTCAGCTAACAGTGTACTTCTTCAAGCACTTCCTCAAACTTGCTGAACTGTTGTATAACACAACAAAAATACTCTTTAGTGATTTGCTGAACAGCACAGACTTATGATGCATTCTCAAATGGTAATTAAACTAATTTTTTACTAAATTAAAACCCAAATCCTAAAAGACAAAATGTGCTCAGAAGTCACTGAGGGCACTTAAATTAGATTAAATTCTTAGATTTACTATTTTAAATTAACTTAAATTAGTCACTAAATATGTAAGCCACAATAAATAGAATAAAGTCTGAAACTACAAGTCACTCAAAAGCAAATGACTCTGAAGTTCTTATAGTTTTGTGTTGAAGGTCTCAGAATTTAAGGGACACGACAGAAGTGATACCTTATCAGCACAAATGTTCAAAATACTAGCATCCTGTAAAAGGAATTCATATGCAGGGAAAGAGTGAAATCCTTAATTCAGGATTAGTAAATATTTTTATACTCATTAAAAAAAAAAAAATTATTCAGAGATTTTTCAGAAGGCTGATGCTTGGAGCCTTCTCTAACACCATCTTTGTGCCTTTCTGCATTTTCAGCATTTTTGTCACTATTTTGGACTTCACATCTTTAAGCAGTGAATGATTTGTACTCACTTTTCCCTTAGCTTCCCACAGCCACTTTCTAAAATGCTCTACTATTTCTTCCAATTGCCTCTCAAGCAAGACCATTCTGCTGCAAAACTTCCTGCCTGCTATTCTGAAAACTCATCCTCCCATTGCTGTGTCCCTTTCCCTACCTTTCTACTTCAAGATTCTCAGTGAACTGCTGTTTTAACTCTCAATGGCTCATGTCTCTCTGATGTAAATTCTTTCCGTGCTCTTCATCTCTTCAGTTCCTTCATAATCTCAGAAAGTCACATAATAATGTAACAACTTGTGATTTGGTATTTCCCTATAGGTCAAAGTTATCTTTTCCTACATCAGGACACACATCTGTAACAATTAAGAGTCTTGTGCTTTGATATGTTTAGTTGTAATTCTCTCAGAAGGATTATTCCTTTACACATTCATTTAACTGTAGGTTGTAGTTGCTTTTAGCTGAGCTCTGAAATTTCAATATAGTTTGTAAAAAATAATGGTCTATTCCTATAAGAGGCACATTAAATGAGATGCTGTTGCTTGTCTTTGTATACAAAAAAAAAAAAAGGATTTGCACATAATTATAAAATGACATTGTTTGCAAAAAATACTTTGAAAATTGTGTGGCAATATCAGATTTTTATATAGAAATTAATATTCAATGTCCTATAACAAATTAAGAAAACTAGAATACCTTTTCTTTTTAAAAAATCTTTGTTAGTATTTTATTTCAGGCAAATCTATTTTTGAGATAATAACTTGTTTCTCTATACTAAATACAGAAAGCAATCTGGAAAAAAAAATTGCAAACATGCTAAAACTTAAATCTACTAATCTCCCATTTAATTCTTGGTACACGGAAAACAGTGGATAGCTCTGATACAGCACCTGATTGATATTTCCAGGGTGTGAAAACCTCCACTGTGAGATTAGGCTGATATTGCATATTCAAACACATACAATGATATATTTGTCATTGCTATTGACCTTTATCTCTCCAGTTTCCTGACAACCTTCTACAGTTATTGACATTACAAATACCAGCGACAACGTGCAGGGCAAAGTATAACCTTTCATTTACCTTCATGTCCCTCAAATGACTCACGTAGCTAGTTTCAACAAAAGCTGCAAACAATGATACTGTTGATTTTTTTTTCTTAACTTGCTAAAATGTTTTCCATTTTCCTCTTGTTCTCTGAAAATCATGCCAATAACTCACTACAAAGGAAACTATTTCAAATGAATACAGGTAATTAGAAGTGTCAAGAAATCAGCAGAGTAGGGTGTCTGCCATCATTTCTGTGGAAAGAGTGCCAGATTCCCTTTCAAAAAGGTCTTTGTCATTTTTTAATAGAAGGTAATTAATGTAGACTACAGTAAAGTGTACAGGATCCCAGTCACTTGTCTTTCTTTCCTTAGAAATGGGACCATAAAGATGTTTTGATTTCTAGAAACAATCTTCTGAGGTTATTTTAAAATTACTTTTAATTACAAGCATAGTCTTTTTGGTACTTTCATTATTTTAATGGCAAGAAGAGGCAGAATTTGGAAAGGGCACATTTATAAGGGTGAAAAGAAAAAAGTCTTCCTTTAAAAATTCCAGAGCTAAGTGGTTTGTTTAGAAAGTGACAGGATGATTTCACGTAACAGATAGTAACCACAGAAAAGAACACTAAAACCAGACCTGAACATGGAAATCTATCCACTTGCAGTTCAACATTCAGCCATCCAAGTACAGAAAGGTGAAATATCAATGCTTTTGTAATGAAAATTACAGATGTTCAGCTTGCTGCATGATATATACTAGTGGTAACAAAAACAATTATTTTGTCATTTTGATAACCATACCTCTGACAGACCAACACAAATCATCTTAAAGCTGTATAAAATTTAAGATTTCAAACAAAATTGTGCACTTTATGGAAAACTATTTATTCTGAAATCTGAAAAAAAATCAGAGAATCATGGAATATACTGAGTTGGAAGGGACCCACAAGGATCATAAAGTCCAACTCCTGGCCCTGCAGAACACACCCAAGAGTCACACCATGTGCCTGAAAGCACTGTCCAAATGCTTCTTTGAACTCTGACAGGTTGGTGCTGCGGCCACTTCCCTGGGGAGCCTGCTCCAGTACCTGACCACTCTTGGGTGAAGAATCTTTTCCTAATATCCAGCCTAAACCTCCCCTAACACAACTTCATGCTGCTCTCTCGGGTCCTGTCACTGGGCACCACAGAGAAGAGATCAGTGCCTTCCCCTCCTCTTCCCCTCATGAAGAAGTTTTAACAGCAATGAGGTCTCTCCTCAGTCTGCTCTCCTCCAAGCTGAACAGTCAAAGTGACCTCAGCTGCTCCTTGTATGGCTGGCTTCCTCTCAAGGCCCTTCAGCATCTTCTTAGCCTTCCTTTGGATGCCTTCTAACAGCTTGATATCCTTCTTATACTGTGGCACCCAAAACCGTGCATGGGACTTGGGGTGACTCTGCTCTAGTGCAGAGCAGAGCAGGACAATCGCACCCTTTGATCTGCTGGCAATGCTGTGTCTGCTGCACCCCAGGACACAGCTGACTCCTGGCTGCCAAGACACAATGTTTGTTTAAAAATGTGTACAGAAAAGCAGAAAGTCAAATCATTATACTGCACTGATCAGTAACTTGCCTTCATGAGGAGTTAAAGCCTCATGACAAAACAACTCACCTTAATAAAAAGTATCTAACAATACATCTAATCAATTTCATAATCCTAGTATGCTACTAATATGAACAGATGTTCTTTGCTGTCACAAAATTATCCAGAACTTTTCCAATTCCAATATTTTCCTTATTTCCCTTCATGTTTCCTATGATATATTTGCCATTCCTGATCCTTGATAACACAGAGAAATAACCATTGAATTAAGAGAGTAAAATATTTCCTCCCTTTTCTGTTTCATTAAGACAAACATCTGGAGGGCCTCAAATTTACATTTGTATTGACACAATGAGATATATCAATACAGGAATTTTACTTCAGACAAAAAGACCATGTGTGCAGAATATGATTAAGCATTTTGAAACACAGACATCAAAACTTTTTTGATAATGAAAAAGGGTCAAAAATCTGGGAGACTGGTAACAAAGCACAGTGTATGTAAGAAGGAATATCACAAATTTTAACTTTGCATTTCCATCTGTATGTTCAGTAATAGAAAAAATTTATAATAACATTTACTAACACTATTTATTTGTGTTACAATGAGGTCATCCATTTGGATTTTAAGGCAAATAGACATCTAAAAGGAAGACGCTGACAACCTTCTGATTTATGTAAATCAAGCCTAACACATTTCATAGTCTGCATGTCACTGCCAACAGAAATTAAAAAGTAGTAACAAACATAAACAGCTCTCTGCTTTGTGGTTCAGAAAATAGTTGATAGATCTTAGGGCAGAAATTTCCAGTCTCCAGTTCACATCTTTTCTTCAAGCAATATTTCCTACTGCTCAGGTAGCTTCACCACTTTAGGTGCTCTCTCATTGGGAATTGCTTGTGCTGTAAGCTAAAATCAGTGCAAAGACGTTCACAAACTCCAATGAGCATGATACTATTTTCCACAGCAATAAAATTCAGAAGAGGTGCTACAAGAAATCATAAATGTTCGTTGCCCACTCTACAGCTCTGAGGAATGAGAGTTGGAGAACCACTGTTCTTCGCCAGGCTTAATCCGTGTTTCTAACTCCTTTGAGCAAGACTGGCAAAGGTTGGAAAGGGCAGATGGAAATGTATTTTGATGTTAAGAGGGAGTTCAACCTTTCCTTGATCTTGGGACTAATCTGGGAAAGCCACAAGAATACTATTTCAGATAGAATACTATTTCAATCCCTTGCAGAGAGCTGTACTTGAGTATTATATTTGCTAAATAAAAGTGTACTATTAAAAAGGCTGAGAGAAGTTGAGGCAAAACAGTTGAAGCCTGTAAATAAGAGAACTTTTGTCCTAAGACATGAGATTACATAGAATAGCCAGACAATACTTCTGACAATTTAAAATTCTTGTTCTCCTATTTTTTTCTAAAAATTGGTAAAAAAATTGAAGTTAGCCTATTGCTGGACTAAATAACATGGCAGGACTCAATAATATACCACATCATTTCTTAAAAGCATCAAAGTGAGCAGACAGCGTAGCAAGTTCTCTCTCACAGTCACAGCTTTGCAATGAGCCAGTGGCATAAAGTAATCCTAAACAGCATAGCCAACACAGGCATAAATGAAAATCAATCAGTATTGGTCTGGTGTATAAATTTAGAACACTCCTCTACCACCTATAAAAACAGGCCCAGGTTTGGGTCACTATTTTGCAATATCCTAAATGTGTGATCTAAAACTAAGCAACTCTTTATCCTGAGCAATTGTTGTGAGCTCTCTGTGCTTGAACTATCCCACTGTGTGTAAGACAGCAGATCTCTGAATGTAATGCATTAATAATAGCATTAAAACATTTCAAAATTGTACATAGCTGGACATGAGAGTTGGAAGCATCTATTTCAGGGAATGGGAATCATCACTGGCTATATAACAGCTATCAATGGTACCTAGACAAATTCAGAGTTGGTTTCCTGACACATCAGGTGAATATCTCACTATGAAACTCTATAATCTGTCTGCTGGACTAATTAGAAGTCAAATAGCTCACAGAGGAGCAAGAAAAGCTACTCCCATTCATGGCACTAGCTACGAAGTTGAGCTTCCCACATTTGGGAAATGGCTGACACTGATTAAATACTCATATTTAAATGGACAGCAGGAAAACACAAAACCCTGGTCAACAGGCATCTGAATATTTAAAGGCCTCTGTTATTTTGCTAGAAAATTCTGCCCCAGGCTTAAAAAAAACAATCTGTCATAAATTCCATTACAGTGGATATGTTTGAGAAAAAGTTTCTGCTGAATTCCATTTCTGTTCCAGTAGGTTGTTTCAGTTTACAAAAACACATTTAGTCCAAGCAAAAAAATAAGAAAATAACAAAAACCACTGACAGTAAAAACTAGCTCCATTCCTATTATTCTACTTATCTCTGAGCATAATGAAAACAGTAACTAGAGCTGGACTGAAATTTATACACACACCACAGGCTCTGCACCCATTGACATTCTCTCATATTCTTTTCCATTCTTTACTTAGAACAGAGAATACAAAAATACTTCTATTTGAATTGGGAACTTTAACATAAGAAAACAATTTTATTTTGAAAACAAGTAGGTAATACAAGTCAAGTATTTTTTAATTTTGGCAAAGTGTATAAATTTATGCTATTTTTTAGCTAAGCTAAGTATTTCAAAGAAAACATAAATACTATATGGAATATGTACAACAAAGTTATGTAATCAATTATGTGGAATAGTATACTAGGATTTATACTTCCAGTAGGTTCTTTTCCACCTTAATAGATTTCTTTAATTACTAGCAAAGATACCAGTGGCTGTCTTTTAGCCATTTACTAGCATAGAGAAATAAACTGATCAGAGCTGGAACTGTGTGTTAAGCATGCTACTTTTGTTTTCAATTACAGTATGCACTTGACAAACAGTAAGGAAAAGGCCTGTATTTCATGATAAAAATAAACATAGTGAACATTTAGCTATGATGATTTCCCTGCCAAGTTAAAGAGCCTCATTCACGCACAAAAATCAGTGAGTTTTGTAACGATAACTTTTCTTCTTTCACAAAAAAGGGCTTTTTCATGAAATCTAGATCAATATTTTATAACTCAAGCACATTAAAACAACATCAATATTTAGAACTTGCAAGACACAAAAAGAGTAGTTGGTCACAAGGATGTGAGTGCCCTTCTTCACACTGTTTATACTCATGCATCTCAGTGGGTCAGTTACTTGTTGAAGGATGACAAATAAATTAAACAGGAAGTTGTTTTAAATTGGCATTGGATGTTCCCTCAAAACTTTTCCTAATTTTCTTGCTACTCTAACAGAGTTCAGCATAGTAGTAGTTTCCTCTTGTAAGTGTGCACATGCATATACACATCTGAATACTATGTTGGTGGAACAAAAATTGCAATGTTTATGGCAATAAGGCAATATAGCTTAGTAGTGGTTATCCTATTTGCCCTTTGTGCAAGGAGCAGGAGCATTTGGAATATCAACATAATTGAAAAACATCCTTCAACCTACTGCATGTCCATTTTTATCAAGCCAGTTATTTTGAAGACAAGAGAAGGAAATAATCCTTGAAGTGGCCAACAAGTTCTGTAGATTCACCTGAATTAAGCCAATGTGGAACGATTCAAGCATTTTTACTTATTCAGTGAGGACATCTCTTTTTGAAATTTAGAATAAATTATGTGTGTACTCTCTCCTTTAATAACAAGAAACAACATGCAATAACAAGATCATTAATATATAGTATGCAATAATAAGATTAACAGCTAATAAAATAATTAAATCTAAATGCAAGTTTAGACATTAATAAAGAACATCTAAAAAATAAGTTAATGTCTTAAATTAATTTTGGAAAAGAGTTAATGAAACTGTGTTAGCAATTTCAGTTGCTGAGGTATCAAACCAATACAAAACTAAGTAAAAAGCATCTTCCCACTCACATCAGCAGCAAAACCGGTCCCTGCTACAATTCAATCACTACCTTGTTAATTCCAGAAAATGCAGACACAAAATATTGCCACTTAGTATCACCAAGAAATTTTTAATTTTCATTGATATTGTATTTATTTCAAATTTAATAACTAATTTTGCATCTACTCCTTGCTATAGCTTTCACATTTCCTCAAGCAACTGATGTGTAAATTCCTGGAAGGAGATATAAAATCTTTAACTAGGTAAGACTAGAGATAGGAACACTGAATTCAGAATTAACAGCAGAACAAGATTTAGAACAGTACCGGAATATCTGAATATCTGAATCCGTGTGGCATCTAGGAAGATCTTACCAGTGGTCTCTGCCTCTTCATGAGTAATAAGGAATTATCTCTCCCATTTACCTCAAACTGTGAAAGAATTAATCACATGATTAAGGAAGATCTGTGAATTGCCTTGCACATGTATGTTCTCAGGATCTTTAAGAGGAAATTGAGAAGTTTTACTTCTTTCATGTTTGCATTTTTGCTTTTATGAACTAAAATCTAAAAAATATTTTGGGAGTTAAAAACAGAATTCAAGCCCATCCACTTTCACATACCATTTTAACATACCTAGAAACACTCAAAATTAAACCAAACTTCTCAATGGCATTCCAGTTTGATAATATTTTACTCAGGATCTATGCTCACAGTTTTGCTCAGCATAAAAAAGGGACAGGCTTCTTTTCAGCTGGATAACTGAAATACAGTGATACAGTCCAAAGCAATAGAATCAACAAAAGAAAAAAAATAGTATTGTTAAGAAACAGTTAAGTGAACTCATGTTTTAACTCTATTTTGGCCTTACACCTAAATGCTAAACTTATCCATGTCCCAATACAGCTTTGTTGATTGCAAATACACAGGCCAGACATATGTATCTCTTCTCCCACATCCTCTTTTGGCACTCAAAAAAAAAAGTCTGTTTAATGGAACAACAGACACTAAATACAAGAAGAACAACAAAAGGGCCATGAAGAAAGAAGGAAGGAGTGTAAGATTTTCATTGCGAACAAACACAAGAGAAAAAAGTCCTGGGAAATCCCATTATTCTTTTAGAAGTCTACAGCTCATAGCAATCTAGTCTAATGGATCAGAAGGATGAAATTCCCCAAACTTCATGTAAAAATAAATGTGGTAATAATTTGAAGAGTAGAAAAAGGAAACTGCCTCCTACAGAATTCCTTACTCTAGGTAAGCAGACAATTGTGCTTTAACATTTGTTCAGCAAAGCCCATAAACAATTTTCTCTACATTCTTTCATAATTGTCAAATAAGAAATTCTGGATCACATAACTTTTCTCCCACTTAAAATCTATGTAACATTGATATTTTTTTGCATTAACATAATTGCTATGCAGTGTAGTAAATGTGACTCATTTTAATGCTATATCGATATGTCTGACCTCATAATAAATATTACGATTCTGGTCTTTAAATGTTGAACAGCAATTCTTGGGTCAATGGCATATTAATTGGAGTCAACTACTTTCATGAATTGTTAATTAATTACTTTTGCTGTTTTGCACATTATACTAGTTATCAAAGAATAAACAATATAACTTTTCTTCCACAAGACAGAAGAATAACATTCAATTGCTGAGACAAAATAGAGATAATCCAAATTGTTTCAGTTGCAAAGATGCTAGTAGGAGCCTTCTTAAATATTATTATAAAGATGCTTTGAGTAAGAAAAAATACTAAAAATGTTTTGTAGCATGGTGGGACAGCTATAGAGTTGACACACAAATAAGCAAGTTGAGCTCAAGCTCTTCTATTTCAGGACTTTTCACGTGAGAAGAGCTGTCTCCAATAGCTAGTTCAAGATGCAGATCTACAAAACTTGTATTACTTAAAGACAAAATGCATTTACAAGTATGCAGGCTAAACTGTTGTAGCACTTGTGGACACGGAAGATTACTTGAAAATCTATGTACCATACAAACAAAAAAAAAAATGCAGACTGTGCTCCCGTATAAAAAGAACAACACTGCCTACTTCCCTGCAGCCTCTCTAAACCAGTGTAATTTGATGAGAAGTGCGGTTATGTTAGTCTAAAGTCTACAGATTGAAGACTCAGAACTACAAATCTAATTGTACTTCTAAAATGAAGAGGTTACTGAGAAAAACTACTTGAAACACTCTCAACTTCATAAGGAAACACCACCAAGAATGTGTTGAAGTTAACTCTTAGGAAGTCAGGAAGAAGCAAAATTCAAGTTAGCCAAGTAACATTAAATATGAAGTGGTGTATTTCATAGAATCAGAGGATCAGAGGATCACAGAATCACATAGTGAGAAAAGACTAATAAGATTATCACATACAACCATTATTCCAGCACTGTTAAGTCCACCACTAAACCATGTCCCTAAGTACCATGTCTTAAATACCTTCAGGAACAGTGACTCAACCCAGACAACCTGTTCCAGTGCTTGATAACCCTTTCAGCATAAGAGTGGTTCCTAATACCTGATCTAAATGTCCCTGGCAAACTTGAAACTTTCTTCTCTGGTCCTGACACTTGTTACCTAGTAGAAGAGACTAATGCTCACCTCTCTATACTCCCCTTTCAGGGAGTTGTAGAGAGCAATTAAGGTTCCCCATTCAGCCTTCTTTTCTCTAGCTAAACACCCCCAGCTCCCTCAGCTGTTCCTTATATGAACTGTGCTACAGACCCTTCCCCAGCTCCACTGGCCTTCTCTGGACTTGCTCCAGCACGTCAATGTCCTTCTTGTGGTGAGGGGCCCAATTCTGAACACAGGATTTGAGATGTTGCCTCACCAATGCAAAGTACAGGAGGACAATCACTGCTCTGGTCCTGTTGGCCACATTATTGCTCATACAGACCACGATGTCATTGGCATTCTTGGCTACCTGGGCACACACTGGACCATGTCCACCTGGTTGTTGACCAGCACCCTCAGGTTCTTCTCCATCAGGCAGCTTTCCAGGTAAGCAGACCATTGTGCTTTAACATTTGTGCAGCTAAGCCCATAAATAATTTTCTCCACATATTTTCATAATTGTTGAATAAGAAATTCTGGACCACTCTTCCCCCAG
Organism: Urocynchramus pylzowi; assembly: GCA_013397555.1. NCBI lineage: Eukaryota > Metazoa > Chordata > Aves > Passeriformes > Fringillidae > Urocynchramus > Urocynchramus pylzowi. Next base: position 22,400 of record VZRH01006719.1, on the reverse strand, counting down.
CCTGTAGCACTGCCTGGGATTGCTGTGATCCAAGTGAAGGACCCGGCACTAGGCCTTGTTACATCTCACAGAATTGGCCTCACCCCATCAAACCAGCTTGTCCAGATCCCTCTGCAGAGCCTTCCTGTCCTTCAGCAGATCAACATTCCTGCTCAACTTGGTGCTGCCTGCAAACTCACTGAGGGTGCACTTAATCCCCTTCTCCAGATTGTTAATAAGGATATTAAACAGAACTGGCTCAAATACTGAGTCCTCAGGAACACCACTTGTCACTGGCTACCAGCTGGATTTGATTCCATTCAGCACCACCCTCTGGGCTTGGCCATCCAGCCACTTTCTACTTACTATATTCTACTGTCCTTAAATACTTTCTTTCCCTTTATTAAAACCCACATCTATAGCTTAAGCATTTTATATTTTCCAAAATTGTTTATCAACAAGCATATTGTTTTTAATGCCATCATAACCCTCTGTATCGAAACATGGTTAATATTTTTTTCATCAAAGGTAGAATAATTCACATGTTCAGTTCCAACTCAGTTATTGTTGCACTAGTTACTTACAGTTGAGGAGACAAGACCATTTGGGACAAATCAGCTTCAGATTTAGGTGGCCTAACTGAATGCCTGGAAATCTTCATTATCAGTATTTGTTGTTGTATTTACAAAGTTTGGTGTAACAGCTGTTATATCTTCACATTTCACATATTTAGAGTATGATTACAATTGTTTTGTATGCAATGATAAAAACATAAACATTTAGCATCATCAAGCCATTTAAGAGGACTCAAGGTTGCCCATGAAATTCATGTTTTAAATTCCTTACTTTCACTATTTAACAATGCAATTTTAAAAAGGATGAAAAAGCTTTGATTAAGTGTATGATTTTTAAAATATAAGAAATACAGCTCTTCGGACTTGCCCAACAGGTAACTACTTGCTAAACAGCCTCTGAACACCCTATCTCATTCTTCCTCAGACTTGGTTGAGTGCAACCTTCCTGTGTTGAAAAATTACAATTAAAAGATCCACTGATACTGCTGAAGCAGAAATCCCTTCCTGTCTATCTGTCAGGACTGAAATTTCTCAAGGGTTTCTGAAGATCCCCAGTTTAGTTATCAGTCAATTTTACCACACTTCTAAGTTAACACCATGGTAATACACAATAACAAGACAATAGGGTGTGCAGAAGGAACATATTTAACAGAATAATGTCTTCCACAACACATTACATTCATAAGTTCAGCACATATGATTTTGGCACAGTTTTTCATCAAAACAGGCAGTGGATAATATACAAAAAAAATGTTTATAGGAACATCTTGGTGTCATGAGATGGGTCAAGATCAATTTTGGACAATAGTCCCTTTTCTCACAAATGGGACCAAAACATATATAAAAAGATTAGCTTTCTGTGGGAAGTATATTGAAAACAATGTTAAGGTCAGGGACCAAAACACTCAGCTAACAAGACCCAAATTAATTCTGACTCCTTCTAAAACTGCAAAGTAGTGGAATATTTTTGTTTAGACTTACAGCAAAACAGCTCGGTTTGACAGACATGTTCAGCCAGCTCTAAGTTTAAGAAAAATTAAACTAATCCAAACCAGGGTGTCTAAAAATTGTTAGGAAAATTAAGTGCAGTGGTCACTACTGTTTTGTGAAAATGTATTACTCAACTAAAATACAAGAAGTACTTTATGGTTGTTGAGTTATCCTTCTGCTCAGTCAGATTACATGCATTCAATAATTTTTAGAAAATCATGTGGGGAAAAGGAATGTAAAATAAAAATGCATATACTATCTGCGACTAATATAAGGTTTTTCAGAAAGTAATTTGGAAGTGTCTTACTGTATCCTGTTTGGTTTTTTTTAAGCCAGGAAACAAGACACATCAGACAGAGTGAAGAAAGAAATCTATTCCACTAGCAACACACTATCCAATCACAGCACATCTGCTTTTCTTCTGTGGTGATAAGGATGCACAGATGTTTTTTAATATCCATAAACCAATATGCTAACTATAAAAACAAAGGAACACATACAATATACTGCCAGTAATTCTATTAATCTAAGATAAAAACAAAGATGAAACCAGAATGAATTGGTTTCTTAAAACAAACTTCTTTCTACTTATAAATCAGAGTACTAAAGAGAAATAAATACATATGTATCCTAGTGATCTAACACCCATCCCAAGCTAGCCCCATCTTGTGTCACTGCCTAAGTCATGCAAATTACACCAGAACTGCCAGTTGACTAAGATTAATGACACTGCGCCAGCTTCTTTGTTTCTCTCTGCGGCCGTTTAGTGTGAAATACTATCCAAAAACATTATCTATCCTCTATTAATCCCACAAATTTGTTCACACCATGCACATTGTTTAGGGCAATTTACAACAGGAACATACTGAGCACAATTGCATTTAATTACTTGGGTTCTAATTACATTCATTAAAGGCTAATAAAATAAATGAAACAGCTTTAAAAGCTTCTGCAAAACACATGGGTCTTGTCTCCCTCATGAAGCATGCTATAGAGGTTTGATGTGAAACATAGATTTCAACATATATGTCTGCCTATTATGTATCTCTAATATGCACAAAGACACATAATGCATATTTATTTATTTATTTATAAACCATATGCACTTCAATTCTGAATGATCCTGAATACTGCTGATATTACATATATTACTAGTCATGATGATGCCAGGCACCCCAAACTACTCTTTAATGTGGTATGTTGAGATGGAGGAATAACAGTTTTAGCATTCTGACCCAGTTAATTTAACTCTTTCCATCTCTACTACAGAGTTATTCCCCCATTTTCTCTCATCTTATACCTGCATTATAAAAGATACAAACTGACATCAGAAAGAGAGTAAGACGGCAAGAAAAAGAAGAAGAAAAGAGCAGGGAAAACCACATTATTTTTTAGCATATATTCTTAAAAATATTTTGTTAAGGCTCATTCTTAACATTCATCTGAGAATCTGAATTTTTTCTCAGTAGCTATTTACATTTAAAAACACATTCTGCACACTAGGCAGTCTAAATAAATCCCCCATGGTGGTTAAAAATGCAGCCTGTTAATAACACAATTTCCTAATTCTTATGTTTTTATGCTATTTCCATTGCGCTTAGAATGCAGTTTATGGCAAAAGACTGAGCCTGGAACATGCAGTTGACAACTGTGCCAGAGAGAATTCAGCACTGGATATTTAGAAAAAAGTGCTTATGGTGAGCTTTGCAGTTACGACTGTTCATTGTTCTTGGATTTACAAAAAGATGATCCAAGTAATCAGTGAAAGAAATGAAGTTCTGGTTTATCATCATAAACCTTATACTATGTATGTATGTGGTCTTAATTGAAGATCCAACTTGGCACACTTGGAAATTTAAAACTCCTAAGTATTCTGCATCGTAAATACAATGGTAATCAAACATGTCTGCCAACAATTAAAAAGTATACAAACTTACACAAGTTGTGCTCTATGAAGAAATTCAAATAAAAATTAGAAAGAAAATCAGCCCTGCAGAATTTTAATAAATGCTTTTAAATGCCATGAAACACTCAAAGATTTGGTAAAGATTCTGTGAAGTAAATCAGGTCCACCCACCTAACGTATCTTCCTCTTATCATTTAATAAGAATTCTCTGGCTAGAAATTTTTCAATTTAAAAATATTTTAACACTTTCTGTAATTTTGGACCATTGCTGACAAAATAATTATATTTTACCTTAAAATAAAATTAAACCAATTTTTCTGTTTGGAGTATGTTTCGCAAGAAGCAGGCTGTGCTGGCACAGCACTTCAGGCAGTTTAACTGAGAGCAATAAATTAACAATGGTTAAATGCACCATTTTAGAAAGTCCACCTTAAAATTATACAACTTTGCCACATACATGTCTCAAACTGTTTCTTATTATGAGCACAGGATCAATTCCTTTTGCAAACTATTTAAAGAGCAGACATTTAAAGAAATCATATTAATCCCTCATTCAGATATATAAACCCCTCATTCGTGAATCAACATTTGCTTTGGAGCAGGGAGGAGGGGCACCCATCCTGCACAACAAAGCAGCAGCTCAATACAGCTGCCATCTGGCTTCCTCCTGCAGTTCACTTCCCATAGCAAACAAGATCCACAGTTTAAGGAGTGTTGAGGAAGGGAGAGGGGCTGCAGTTTTAACTTTACAGCTTTATGATGAGGCATTTTTCCACTCTATAAAAACCCCTCTTAATATAGGAGAATGGAAGGCTCAGGAAATTGTTAGTAGGATAGAAAGCCTTTCACTTCTCTGTTTCTGGTTCAGATCCATACCAACTCAGTGGTAACCAAATATAACTGCTACCTCAAGGACTTTTTAATGAAATGAGTTAGCTGATCTCAGTACAATACCTAGTGAGCATGCGTCCATATCACTAAAAACATCAAATACAATAAACTCCTTCTTCCTCACTGTGAAGGAATTGCTTCTCACCAGTAGCAGCTGACAACATCAAGGCATAAACCAAACTATTTAACTACAGCAGAAGAAAGAATGCTAAAAGCTCGACACAGTGAAGAATCTGCTGTGTGGTATATTGTTTCTGCTGAAGTTCATAAAAGCACAAATTTGTCAATTTTCAGGTAATGTGCTAATGTCAATTGTCTTTACCTTACCTTATGTAAAAGTGAGAGAAATCTAAGAATCTAACTGTTCAGCTTTGCATTTATAGTGGGCAGCTAAAGACAAACTGATGGCCATAAAATTTCTGCTTTTCTTACTGTTGTCTTACAGTGTGCATTCACCATTTTGCTACACTTACAAAATAGTAATAGACCCAAAGACTCAGGCTGTGTGCTCTGGTAGTTCTGTGAAAGAAAGATAAATATATGCTGATGCAATGATAAAGGTGCTGGTTTAAGCAGTAATATAAAACCTAGCAGTTTACTTGTTGCAAACAGTCCTTCCCCAATAAATTATCATTAATAACAATGAAATCCCTAAAAGATTTCATTGACCTCACTGGAGGTTTTTTTTATTCCTTCAGTGGGATCTGATTTTATACACATTACTGTTGAGGTATTCAAACTGATATACAGTTCACAGCGTAATGAAACGTGAGATAATTTCTTCCCATATCTAAAAAGTAGTATCCAGTTTATAGTCAAGTAAAAGAAACTTGAAAATTAAATCTTCATGTTGTTGGCAAGGTCAAATGCTGTTCTAATACCATACAGCTGAATGGATAATATCTATTAAGACTGATCAGTGAAAAACACCAACAAAATGAATAAATAGAGCCCAAAAGCTAATGATCTCAATCCCTAGCAGCCCCTTGACCCTTATTACTACAGCTGCTGGTGTAGGAAAGGATTAAAAGGGGCTAGAAATCATTGGGTTAACACACAAGGGCCCAGAAATTTGACCCTGGTTACTTGCAACACATATCCTCTACTAAAAATGAGTATATGAGAATTAGAAACAGGGCTAGCAAAGGTCAGCTTGAGTGCAGACAAACCAGGAAAAAGGGGGCTTGAAAGGCAAAAGGGTTTTCTTTCTCCCACAGCACTTTGTTGTAATCAAGACGGTCTAAGGACAGACGCAGAAATAGGGTAGCTGGCATTGTTGAACATCCTAGATAAACTTTTAGGATGCACAAACTTTCCACATGTCTTAATCAAAAGCAGCAGCTTTTAAACCTAAATAAAAGAACAACTACTCCCCATTAGATATGTAAGACTAAGTCCATACTCCATTAGACATTGAATAACATTCCCATCACCGTGACTAGAAAACTGGACTTCCTCATTAATTGAAATCATGCATTCAATAACCATAACTCTTTTCAAACTGCCTCTGAAATACTTCTGTAATAAGATAATAAGATCCTTTCTAGGTACTCAGGTCAAGATCAAAGATGGCAATCTACAAGCTAATACACACAAAACCCCACAGACTTACAAACTTATCTCCATAAATCTGCAACCATCTGATACATACACACACACAGACACACACACACTCACTCACACTGGGCAACCTTAGATGCCATCCCATCCACCCTAAAAAAAAATCATGTGATACCATCCACAGAACCATTAACTATCCAAAGGAGGCTTTTAATAAAAGTACACCTCTACAAAAAGATTGTGTTTATTTGAAAGAGATACCTGAGCACCACAGAGGAAATGACAGCTTTCAAATAAAATTGTACTTGGCACTTTCAGAAAAAATCACAAACCAATTATAAGCAATTCCAGAAGAAATGTCATTTTAGAGATATTTTCCAAGAACCATCTTGGTGTTCTAACAATTTCTAGCCTCAGAAAACTCACTATCAGGAACATCCTCATAGTGAGTATAGGTACAATCCAAAGACACTGAATGAATGAAGACCATATTTGAGCACGAAACGTAAAAACCCTATTTACTGTAGTAAATAATGTCTTCACAGAACCACCACTATCTTTCAATTCTACAACTGCACTTTCAAGAATATAAACATTTTATTCCAGTAACTTGCTATTGCAAGACCTTAGATCAGTGTAAAACTACTTGGAGTGAACAGACACACTCCAGAGAGGATTAAGTACCCATACGTGAACACCTCTCAATAGTCACTCTGTTTCTGATCTTTCATTCCTTCCTCTCTGATGGCTCAAACATTATGCCCTTATGCTCAGGTGAAAACCAGAAACACTTTTCAAATTCTGGTAAGCAAAACCTGCAACTCTACTGGATGCCAAATAACGTGGATGCTGAAAAGTGGTTTTATAGCACATTTTAATCTCCCTTGCTTCTCTCTCAGACTAACCAGTGTTTCACATGCAACAAGCACCTTTTTTTCCCTACAGATAAGTGTCTGTCTTTCTCTCTTGTTCTCCCCTAGCCCCATATTATGCTGTCTCTTCCACAAGTACCAACTGCTTTTCTTTCAAAGATGGCTGAATTGATGCATGTCTGCTATCTCTGAGCAACTGTTCTCAACTTTTGTTTTGCTGCTATTTCTATTTCACACATGGAAGAGAGATTTCTGTGCCTGTAAGCATAACTTTTTCAAATATTTCAACTGGTATAATAAAAGCTAATACAGACAGACCTCTTCCCCTATTTCTTTAAACTCAAGCCTGTTGAAAACCAAAGTAAAAATGTGAGACAATTAAAAAGTAAATCATGGCATAATAAAATTTCAGGTTCATTCTACTTTCAAAATTCTGAAACTTAGAGCACTTTTCAATATTTTAAAGAATTTTTAAAGCATAACCAGTAAGCTTTCAAATGGTATGCCTATAGCTCTGAATAATTAACAATGTTTAATTAACTTGGTTTCTTGAAAACAAATGAAGTTTTTTTTGTCACAGATATATTCACTCAACATGAATGAAGAAATAGTTACTTCCTGAAGATGATGTCATGATTCACACACAACAGAGAACTCGGAATAGGGACAAGCATGAGAAGACATAATATTGGGTCAATTGTATTGTCTAAATTTTTCACCATTAGTTTCTTGCCTGAAACAAACCAAATACTATGAAAGAAATTATTTTTGAACCATCCGTGGACCTAAGCAATTACAATAAGATGAGAAAGAGAAGAGTTCATCAAACAACAGGGATTAGATTTCACTGAGGGTAGGTGAAGAGCCATGCAGTAGAAAAAGAAGTTCAAAGCCCTCTGTGCCTTACCTGGGAAAACAGATTGTGCATAATTTTTTGTGATATTTATGAAAGAGTGTTGAGTAGTGCTTATCTACTGAAAAAGAGAAAAAAAGACTGAAACAAAAAGAACACACATGAACTAAGAAACCAAGGTGTGATGAAAAAGCCTAGTCTCATAGTAACTTAGGTAACCACATCTTAAAACTCTTACATAAATGTATTAAACTTTGTAGGGGAAACTATCCAGTTCTTTGTTGCATCTATTCATAAGGCAGCTGCAAGACCTCATTTCATAAGCATAAACACAATTTTTCAGTTCATATTTATTAATAGCCCAGTTTACGAAAAATTGCTCTTTTGATAACTGCCCTTTACTTTAGAGAATGTCCTTCTCCTGCCTTGTGATTTATTGTCCATTCATGTTTTCATGGGTAACTATTGTACCACCTCCTAGTCTCTGTTTTACTAGACTAAGCAACTCAAGCTCTTCAATTTCCTTGAAGTTTACCTTATTCCATTTAGCTGCACTCATCTCAGCTGAACTCATCTTTATTAAAAGCAGACAACCACAAATGCACCACAGTATTCCAGGTGATGTTCAGACATATGAAAGTCTTGTACAATGGATTTAACATTTACCTGACTTAGCTATAAATACATCAGATCCACAAGAACCACCAGCTCTTTACATGTTTACAGTCAAAAAAGTGTAACTTATAGCAGAAATTGTTATTTTCACCTCATGTTACAGACTTTCATTCCATTTTGTACGGAATTTGTATTTTGGATTACTGCATGCTTCAAGGTTACCCAGCAGCAAGGTATTTTTGCATGAATTCTTATCTCTTGTCTGCTCTAACACCTACTACTTTTTCAACAAGTTTTGTTTTGCCACTGTCATTAACAGAAATATTAAATCTAATAGTTCCCTGAAACATTTCTTGAAGAATGCTATTTCAGCATGATATTTTCTTTTTAAGTAAGATCTGTGGTCTCACTACATATTTTTTAATCTTAATTTATAAATGCCTTCATTAGTCTACACGTTAAGTTTAATATCAACATTGTAGTCTATAAATTTAGTGAAAGGAAAATGAAAAAAGGTTACCCATCACAAATATGTAACTGGATTCTGACATTAACAGTAACATTTGTTCTCCATTCTGTATCTGGGAAGTTAATTTCCCATGGTTACAAAAGTCCTAGTAGGGTTTCTCTCTCTAATAATATTTCAGGAATCTGAATGTATCTAATATATCTAAATATATACTAGACCCCTGAGTGTTCTTCCAGTAGGATCTGTTTAAAAGCTCTTCCATAAGTGAAGCAGCATTTGCAACTCTAAAAGACAAAGGTAGGCATATCCTGTTCTTTAAAGCACAGCATAGTGGTAATACAATGCTTTTCAAAAACAACATAGACAGGTACATCTTCTTGGCTTAAGAAGATAAAAAGTATGTATCCCTCTGAACTAGAATAGCTTTGAAGGAAAACAAATGCATATTGGGGTAAATACCGCCACAGTACTAGTATGCACTAATGCATGATCCTTTGTAAAAGATAAAAAAAGCACACACAATACTCTGCTGAATTGCCTGGCTTTCCTGCAAAGAAAATGAGAGCAGGCTCTTCAAGAACAAATCAATCAATTTTTCTAATTCCAGTAAGAATCTAACTTGGTAAAAGGCCTAAAAGATTTATAGTTACAAAGATATTTTTAAAGTAATAAATAATAACAACATAAGGCATATTATACTGCTGTATCAGTAACAAAATGTACACAGAAAGCCTGAGAACTTGAAAGCTGAAGTATTGAGTTTAAAAACCCTACCAGGAAGGTTTGGATCACTGGATTATTGGACCAAATCCCATAGACATTCTTGGACTGAGTCCCATGGGCTGTTAGAATAAAGTCAAAACCTCCACACTTAATCATACAGAACAATGGAATGGGTCTCATTTTTTAGTTCATATTAACTCCACAATGAAGTCACAGAAATGAAGAGCTAACTAGCTGTTACTGGATAAATCAGTATTGAGATATACTAGAATGCACAATTACCCATTTTACCATTGATTAAACCAAAAGGTTTTAAGGAAAGAAAGAAAGAAGTACACAGATATTTGTTCCTTGGCTTGTGTTTGTTTCTACTGATGCATGGCCAAAAAGTGTGACAACAGTAAAAAATAATATATTTTCTCCCCATTTTCCACTAGAGCCGGAAAAGCTCCTTGCCATTCCCAAGCTGTCTCTATGTAACAGTTCTGCAGCTTTGTACCAACTTCAAGCAAGCTGAAAATTTAACTCTTTATATCTTATATGACACTAAAAATGTAGTTAAGAATTTGTTTTTGAATCAACACAATAACACAGTCTCTAAAAGAAAGCTGCATCTACACCCCAAAATTGTCCCAGAATAGCCCTCCACACTTCTGATTTGTAAATTCTCTTCTAAATGAATTATAATATGCTGCTTGTCTTTAATGGATTAGAATATATATTAATACTACATACATTTCAGCATGCTGAACTTGTAAAATACAGTGTTATTGTATTTAGTAATGCTGAATACTTTTATAAGCAGCACACAAATACATTACTTTGAAGATGGTTTACAGATACTGCTATCTGTTAAAATATGACTTGCCTTCAAAGCCATTAATCCAAATCAGACTGCAGCATACCTGTGATGTCCAACAAGCACTAACTGGTAACATTTCCCAATTATAAACTTCATTCTTATGAATGCAGCAAATGAAGACGTGGAAGTGGATGAGATCTCATTTTGGATAAGACTCTAGTCCTTGTTAAAATGTTATTACTGCAGAGCTGGTTATACATCATCATTGATATAACAATAACAGATGTCTTACTTGTGCATTCCATTTCTGCCTGCCTTTCAGCTATGATTTTACAACTTGTAAAGGATTAGAAAAAATTGCCAAAGGATTTACAAGAGACTTCTGCAGTATTATTTAGAAGACAAGTGTCATATTGTTTTTACAAACTCGTCAACTAACATAACTCTAATTCGAAGGACTATATCATGTTTTACATTCCTAGTCTGTGAAATTATTGATTAGGGGCTAAGTTTATCAGAAAAGATTATGACATATGGTATCACTGACAGCAAAGACCTAGTGCTAACCATCAGGATTCTGTGTAAGAACACTCACACTTGTAAAGAAGTGCCTATAAGGAACAGTATTATATTCTCCCAAGGTTTTTATGAATTATGCATTGATTAGTGATTCTACAAGTAGTTTAAAATAGTAAGGGGAATTGATTTAAAGCAGTTTCCTTTTCATTGTTCCTTCTTTTACTTAAATAAACAGGAAGATTACAATTACTATTTTAAACTTCCTTAACCAAGGAAGTTTAAAAACTTGACCTATATTTTGGCATTGAGGTTACCATCATTATTCAGGGAAGGGTTAACTTTCCAAAGGTATTCTTAGAAAAGCCTTGTGGCATGTAAAAGACACATTATGCACACCTGTAAAGTAATAGAATAAATATTCCAATTGATTATGAGCCTGCATTGTAGCTAGAAAACAAGGAACAGTTCTCCAGTTCCCCAAATGAGCACTTGGAAATAGCTAATAAAAATGCTGAAGCCCTACATTTAACTTTGAAACATGAATATTAAAAATAATTGTTCCAGAAATTTTAATTTTTGCCACAAATAATTACTATTCTCTCCACTGGAAACTTTCTTCTTCTGAGGATTGCATAATCAAATCCTTAACCTATTTACATTTTCAGTTTCAGTTTACAAAATCAAATTTAATGCAAAATCTTTGAGATGTTGTTCTTCAATTATTTTTTACCAAAGCTATATAAACTCCATTCCTATTCAGTAACTAACTCACATTTATGGCAACGCAGATGGGTACAGAAATCACACATCCACATCTGAGGTAGTCAGGGGAAGCCACATAATGAAGCTTGCTGGATTAGTCCTGCAAAGTAAAACAGAACATTGATGAATGTACCACCACACTGGCACAGCATTCTGCTTTCTGGATCCAAGCTGGACTCACCTTGACCAGTTCAAGGCACAGAAAGAGCAGCTCACATTCATCTGCATCACTCTGCATAGATAAGAAAGTTCAATTCACCTTATTACACAGTTTTTCTAAAACTCTACTGTCACAGCTGCGACACAAAACAACACAACTCACACACGATGTTCCAGCATCCAAACAGGAACAGGAAAAGACCACTTTATTTTTCAGACCTCAACATTTATAGAATTCTAAAAGTGACAGTGGATTGGAGGATGACATTGCCACCTTTCCAACCACACTGGTCAGACTAACAGTCCATCAAACTTCTCCTCCTACATAGAAGAATGCAAACAATCATTATTTACATGAAAGTGCGTGAGAAACTCCATTACAAGAATGTAAACATCAGAAGGCTTAGAAAATCTCAAAAGAACAGGGCAACACTCTACCTTTTTTCCCCTAAAAATTACTTTATCAGTTTAAAAATTCATAGTAATACAAATTATGAATTTCACTTAGATGTGGTAAATCAAAGACACATAAAAATTGAATTCGTTTCCATCTTTAGAAATTAGGCCTAGGTAGCACACCAAACATCATGACCAGAAGAAAAATCAGTTTAAAGCTAAGGGGTGTCATGTATAGATAGTATGCAATATTTTTGCAAGAAAACCAAGCATTCTACCCACTAATAGTATATAAGCCTTTCTCTGACATCTCTAATAAGTGGGAAAAAAGGACAAAAAGACTAGTTCTGGGAGTCATCAGTTGCAACTACAAGATGACTATCTACAGTACTACCCACAATTCAAATCAAAACTTCACTAGTTTAAAGGCTGAAAAAGACTTTATGAGACAACATATCAAACACTGAAGACTTTATTTTCCTCCATTATTATTTATTTATGTTCTGCAGGCAGTGTGCATATCACTGCTTTAAGTACATCAGTGTTTACATAAAAATTAGTTTCAAGGTAGAAAGAAAGTCATCCTTCCAACTGGTGCAAAGTGTCCACAAGATACAGGAAAGACTTCCATGTCACCACTGTACCTCTGGAGAAGTTTCTAGTGCAGAGAAAATGTTAAGATCAGCTGAGATTCCACTACAACACTACTGCCAACTACCACAAACAGTATTCCAGAGTCAGCCTCACCAGTGCTGCTGAGCAAGACAAGTCACCGACCTGCTGACAATGCTCCTCCAAATGCAGCCCAAGGTACTAAAAATGGTCATTCTTGCCATGAGGGTGCATTGCTAGCTCACAGTCAGCTTGCTGTCCACCAGGACACCAACATTCTTCTCAGCAAAGCTGCTTTCAAGACAGTAGTACATAGATTTAGCCTGATTACAAAAGAGAATGCTTAAAGAAGGCCTTTGAAGAACATCAGCAACACATTTAGTGCTTAGAATCTTAACGAACTTCATCTGTTTAGCTTCTCAAAGAAAAGTTTAAGAGGTGATCTGAGCAGCAACACTCACTTTATACCGATATATTTACTATTTAACTAACCAAAATCAGGAAAACAAGTCACAGCAAAACTAAGTGATAAAAATATAGCTATACAAGCTCAAATCAGGCTACTTACAATTGACACTAGAAGTAATTAACCACAAAGAATTTAGTAAGAGTCTGTATTTCTGGATGATTTTTAATTAAGTTCTAAGTATGTTTTTGGGTACCATTTTGTCTCAAAACGATGCCTGCTAATTCAGGTGCTCAAATATAAGCAGCAATTAATGAATTAAATACCTAAAATACATATTAAGCAAGAAATTAGACTAAATGATCGTGGTGACTTTCCTTACAGCCTTGAATCAGAAAGAACATTTAAATGTGTTTGAAAATTAGATTAAATTTTAAACTAATTTTGAATGCAATTGCTTAAAGAGAAACATATGAATTAGGCTTTGTATATATAACACAAATACTATCAAATATATAATTTACAATACTAGAACACTAAATACGGAAATCATAAACTCATTTTCAAAAATACATTTAATTTTTTTCTTAAATGGCATCATCTAGCAAGCTCTTTTATTGCTTTGAGCAGTCTCATCAACTTGCCTTGAAAGACAGCCATGCAACATGGCAGTAGTCTACATTTTAACTTACCCTTAGGGACTACTTAACCTCTTGTTTTACTTTTCCTAGAACAAAGCAACAGTAAGGATAACCAAGAGATGATATATATGTCATAACTATGTAAAGGTCAACAAGGTTTAAACACATTGGATTCTACTCATAAATATTTGACTAATAGGAGTGTATTTTTCATCTTAAACCCTAAGATTGGCATCTCAGTATGCAGGAAATTATTCTGACTGAACCTGTACAATACATGGTTCTCAAGTTGAATTTCTCCAGGTATGTGCCTGAATGCCAATATCAAAATCAAGGACTGGTAATAATTCTTCACTTACCATTCCTTATATTATAAAGATAATTGACTACATCAGCATGAGTCACACAATGTGCCTGATTCTGATCCTGCTTACATCAGCATACACTGATTCTGGATTCACACTGGAGCACTTCAGAGCCTGGTTTTATACAACTCATTACTAACCAAGTGGAAGTTTCATTAAGTTTGTAGAACAAAAAGAGCAAACTAGTTTTATTACAGGGGAACAGATAACCTCAGGACTGACTAAGTTTAGGCAACCTACACTGCCTCCTCACATACCCTAGAGCAACTGGTTTTAGAGCTGCTGTACACATCTGCATAATAGAAATACACTCAAAAGCTTTCCTCCCTGACAAAATTAAAACGAAACAACAACCAAAGAAAAAAAAAAGAAAACAAAAACAAAACAAAACAAAAAACCAAAAACAAACAAACAAACAAAAAAACCCAATAAAAAAGCACCAGTAATCTAGAAACATATTTTTATAATTGAAAAGAAAATTGCTTTGCTGTGTAAAGAAGTAATTAATAGCTACCTACTTACTTCTCTGTGGAATCATATACTTTTATATTTAAATTATTTAATGTCTCATATATCTGCATCATGCCACAGTATCATCTTCTCTCTTAATTCTTGAACTGAAAAATGACAGATCTGAACAAGTAGCCATGTGATTTCAAAGAGAAATTCATCATATAAACCATTAATATTTTCCTTCATAAAAAAGAGAGAGATGAGGGGGAACCTAGACAACAATTTCATACATTTACATGTTTTCCAGGCTGTTGGATTAAGCAGGTTTTTCCCCCCAAATTGGTATGGCTTGAGTTAGATTTAAAATCTGTTCCCAGAGGAGGCTGATAAATGGATTAAAGTGGAACATAAATTCCCTGTGTCACCCAGTCCCTTAAACCTTGATGTCAGTAACATGCCTAATAATTCCATTATTATAAACGTCAAATATGTTTTACATGTGTTAGAAAGAATAAATGGGTAACAGAAGATATGGAACATTCAAGAAACTGTAATGCTATTACAATGTTCCATGAAAAAATATCTAATATCTATATTACAGTGTTCATCCACTAGTATTTTGGAATCTTATTTTCTTGTATTTTGCACACTGAATCCCCTCCTATGAGAGACAGACCAGCATATTCATTGTGCTACACATAGTTTGCTTTCCCTTTATGGTGCTACTTCTATAAGCTAGCATAATAGACTGGAGAGTGAGCAAAGGCAGAATAAAAACACACAGTGTGATTTTTTTCATAGTTAATTTGAGAAGCAGCACATAGGAATCTTGCTTAGAAAATATGAGAATTTTTATTCAACTCAGCAAAATGAAATGCCTCAGCTGAAGCAGTGTTTGCACTGGATTTTAAGAAAGATGTTGCAAAGCATAGAGAGCAAAAAAATGACAACCCTTTCAGAAAAATGACTTACAAGAAAGGACTGAAAGAACTGGGCTTGCATACACTTCCAAAGAAAGACGGGAGAAGTGGATCAGCATTACAATAATCCTGAAACAAGTAAAAAAGCCAGTGATTTATCATTTTCCCATTTCCTCAAAGTACACAGAGAAAAGTGCTTTCATTTGCAATCCATAGGCTTGGAATTAAATACTAGAAAGAAGCGTTCCAAGTTGAAGAGGAATAAAATACTGGAACATTTTACCAATGGAAACAATAAAAACCTCATTAGGGAAATCTGCAATAAAAAAATAGAAATATTTTGGTATGATACAGCACAGTTATATTTGATACTATCACATTCTTGATCAGGTTGACTACATGATCTCAAAGTCAGCTGCATTCAACTTTTTCCTGATTCTGAGATAATACATTTAAAGAATATTCCAATCCTCTAAAAGTGAAAATATTTGATATGTAATGAGAGGTAAGAATTTTTGAATAATACACAATAAAGCATTACACATTTTAGAAGAAAAACAGTGAAAGAAACCTCAGCTATTTAATATAATTCCATAAATATAAGGTGACAATAGAAATTTCATTACTAGGGGGACATAAAAGAATCACCTTTAATCTACTTCTGTGTCCATCCTCAAAGCTTATGTGATCTAAAATAACCCAAAGTTCCCTAAAAACTCTTATATGCCTAAAAGTTCCAGACTTTTATGTATAATAAGGTCCTAATTTTCAGGTTGGCTAATCATACATGGCTTCTACTGAAATCAAAACAGCATTGGTCACTCACTGCAAGCTACCCCTTTCCTGTTTTATTTTGTTTGTGTGCATGTGAAAGGAGGGAGGCAGAAAAAAAGATCCAAATGAATACAACAGCACACAATTCTGCAAATTTAAGTCTATATTGCCAGATCTTAGGTACTGGATAAATCAGAGAGTTTATGGGAATTGGTTCTCTCTTTCACAATTCATTCTTAGGCAGAATTTGCTCCTCTTTCAGAGATTTTGATAGAAAGCAATAAAGCACAATACTGGAGCTAGTTTTAGCCTCGTACTTACTTTCCTATCTGAAATCCTTCTGGCTGTAAAAAGAGATATAGACAAGTTACCTAGTTACTCTGAGGTACTATGTTTCTGTGAAGTTAATAAAAATAACTGAGGCAATTCAGCAGAGCATTGCTGTCTCATAACAATGCTTCAGAAATATACTACAAAATTATAAAATTTTGCTAATTAGTAAAAAAACATGATGCACTCTATTAGTAAGTGTACTTTTTATTTCACTAGTTGTATTAATAATTTTGTAATTTTGATTTATTTATACACCATAACATCACTGTTACTATGTCAAAAACTGTGTAACTTGTACATTACACCACGCATTTTGATGTACAACCTCACTTCAGTCTTACTCTTTACCTGTATTACAAAACAGTTCCTAATTTTCCCCTCCTTTGCCTTACTTACATAGAAAATAGTGCACCTCTGCTGTACTTATTTTAACTCTTAAATTCAAAATTTGGCCTCACTTATTCTTTACTGCCAACTGTTCATGTCAGACATATTAAGAATTACAACAGCATCTCATTGAATAAGCACAAGCAAAAAAGTATACATACTAGTATATGTATTTTCAAAACATATTCTCCTCTGTCATGTATATTTTTGCATACTTCTGCACATGTGTGTATATATTTTTTAATTCATACATATGTGTATGAGAGAAATCAAACTTGAAAGATTTAGCCCAAAGCTGTTCACTGATTCGGGCTCTCCAGCAGAGTACACAGAATCAGGACCTGATTTTCCAGAGTACTGTGCCCAGTATGTTCAAGGTTTGACTTTTGTTAAATTCAGCTCCATTGATAGTGCTTAGCATTTAGTGCTACAACAACACTCTCAAATGTAAACTCTTAGCAGAACATATGCAGGATAAACATATTGCTTAATGACTGGCACCTAATTTAGTGGTCTAAATTGTGAGGTCAATTCCTCAAGGCTCTGCTACCATCAACAGAGAAAGGCAGCCTTGCATCCTTACTTCCTCCCCCATGTTGGCACTTACATTTTCAAGGCTGTCCAGTGAGTTGAATTCACAGTTGATTTAGATAAAAAATAATAGTTTCAGGTGTTTTTTTGCATGTCAAGTTTTCAGCTGGATCAGCTGATCTGTCTGACCATGTATGCACACAATCAGCAGTAGCAGTACTACAAGTGTACAGGCATTACTCTGAAACTGGCCAGACCCAACTGGAATGATCTTAGACAACAGCTTATGGCACCAAATTAGATGGCTGGCAAAGAATAACATGCATATTGTGTTTAAAAAAATTTTAAAAAAATAATAAAAAAAAAAAACCCACATGGAAAGAAAAGAAAATTCCATCAAATAACTTCTAAGCTTCCATAAAATGTGTGTATAGGCAAGGACAGAATCCATATTCATTGAGCAGCAGTCCAATTATCTTTACACTTAAATTTTCTTTCAACAGTTCCTGCTTCATTCAAACCGTATGTATTCCAAATTCTGCAACAAATAAGGCAGGAGTCTTTCAGAAAAAATCTAATTAATCACATGACTACAGGGGTTTTTTTTTCCATACAGTGAATGAAGCTGAAATCCTTTGGGGAAAAAGCAGTATACAGTAGTTAATGCAGTGTCTTAACAAATACAGACAAAGAGGGACAATTACTTCAAAGAATTTACATAAGTATAACTTTAATAATAACTTTAAATAATTGCATTTGAAAACAAAAAGGTATTTTCATATAGGTTTCTGTATCTGACTACAGAGAGCTTAAAAGGGCAAATCCAAGCTCCAGAAATTTCATCGTGTGAAACTACAGGAATGTCAAGTGGTAGGGTAAGAACACTTTGGGCATGTTGCCATCTCAGTTACAGAAATTGATTTTTAAATAACTCATCATTTTCAACAATCTTTTACATCTTGTTACAGAAAATACATAAACATGCAGCTAAGAACCATAGAAGTGGCCCAAGTCCATTAAAATTGATAGACTTTCTATGGACCATAGATCAGGCCCCAGGAGTATAAAGCAACATTTTCAATAAACTGTGGCAGTGCACTTTTCCTTTTCTTTAAGTACTTCAACATGCAAATAAGCATTTCATAGAAACATATAACTAGTACAATAGTACAGAAAACTAAATTAATTTGCTTCAATGACTTCTATAATTATGAGGAACAAATCTGTAGACACAGAAGGAAAACAATGTCTGCCCTTTTTAATTGGTATTCCGCTACATATAATCATTCTGTTGCTTCTATTGATGTCATGTACTTCACACTGTTGTGGTATCAAACAATCCCATGTACACTTTTAGAGGAAATAAACTTAGGGTGACTTACCATCTTGTGAAATGGCAAAACAGTTAATGTTTAACAGTGATGCAAAGACCAACTGCTTCTTTTTTGTTTGTTTAATACATACTGAAGATACCCTGGCTTGTTTCACAATACAAGCACTTTCAGAAAGTACATTAAAACCCATGGATATAAATTAGAACACAAATTGAGGGTTCTCCCTTTTTACGAGGTAACAACAGTATCCTGTGGAGGTGTTTATTAGACCAAGTTAAGTGGAAGCACGATCAAGTTTTTCTTTCAATGAAAAAATGTCAAATAAGAAGAGCTGAATTCCACAACAACAACAAAAAAAATCCCATTAAATAGATTAAACAACTGAAAAAATACTTCTAGAAGTACATGTACCAAACCGAATGAAGTGGGATTAAAAGCATTAGACAATTCTAAGTAGCACCCCAATTGGTGGCCAATGAGACTCCAGTTTTAGCATAGCTCCCAACATTAGCATCTACAATCAACAGATGGGAAAATATATATGAGTGCTAGCAGACTTTTCATTAATTTTGTTACAGAAAGCAACATGGACCAGAGATTTTGTGTATGAAGAAATGGGGTGATAAAGTAAAATGACAGCTGCACATAAGGCCATAAAAACCAAATCAAAATTTGCACTTTGTGCATGAATTGACTCCATATTAATATCATACTCTAATTATCTATTCTCAAAATATAGTAGTTTCAAGCTCTGTGGAGAATAATGAATGGTATTTTAACTCTGAACTTAGCTGTAAATCACACTATGCAATCATCTTAAAGTAAGAGGAGACACATACTAATATCACACATTACTAGGTAAAAGAGAGCAAAAAAGCAATGGAACAAAGGTCTATTACGTAGTGTCCTTCACCAACTGTGCCCAAGACTACCTACAAGGAAGGATGGTCATCACTGGAAGTCCTCTGCCAGGTGTTTTGCTCTGTCTCCCTGTCCTTACTTTCCCCCAATAGGTTACGTGTCCTCTTTTGGTTTTCCCCCAACTTGTCATTCCCAACTGTTTGTTTTTCCCATAGTTTTTTCTCTTTACTTTCTTCTTGGAAGGAAACTTTGTTTATATAATAGACAGACTGGAAACCAACTTCAAGGCAAAAATCAGGAGCAGCTGCCTCACACAGATACCATGGAAACATCTAAGAACAAAGTGAGCCCACAGTAACTACTTCCTGAGAACATTCCTCCAGCATCCAACCAGCTCTCAGTCTCCTTGAGCCAAATGTAAATTTAAGTTTTTCCCACCTTTTATTTTTCTTACATATTTCA
Organism: Urocynchramus pylzowi; assembly: GCA_013397555.1. Classification (NCBI taxonomy): domain Eukaryota; kingdom Metazoa; phylum Chordata; class Aves; order Passeriformes; family Fringillidae; genus Urocynchramus; species Urocynchramus pylzowi. The sequence continues at coordinate 2,250 of VZRH01006719.1, read as the reverse complement.
TCCAGCTGCTTATTTATTTATGCAAACTTCCACCATCTACATCATCTTACAATACAGATGTCCACAATTTAATTACAGATGGTCTGATGTTTCTTTGATATAGTAAAACTGGAAAGACAGTTTGATTGATGGGAAAAAGTATTTAATGGATTTTCTGCTAGGAACCTCTCTTTTTCTTTTTTTTTTCTTTTTTTTTTTCTTTTTTTTCTCACTGGATTTTTGAATGTTTCATTTGAAAAGTTCTGTATTAACTAATTTAGGTAGAGTGATTTATACTTTGCACACAGAACATCTATGTTTTGCACTGCAGCATGCAAAATGCTTCCCTGCAGCAGTTCACATCTGAGGGCTGTTACCTCCCTATGACAGCATGGTATTAGTTCCTCTTGGTTTCAGTGAACCTTCATGTTAGAAAGTAATCTGCTTTTTTAAAATTGATTTTGAACTCTACAAAACCTTGATCCAGTAGGAGAGACTGCAAAATATATCCAATGTGTACACAATAGGTACAGGAGATGTTTGTATTTTGGTCCATAGACTGATAACTTTGTATTGCAGTTCTAACCTATTGTTCTGTGCATTGCAGACTGAAGTGTCATTTGATTTATTAAAAAAAAAAAAATCAAGAACATATACTAGTGAATAAATAATATGAACAGAGATAGAAGTTCTAGATAGCAGCATTAAGATATTTAAAAACATCTTCACTGGAAATTATGCCACAACAAAGACAGAAAAATATTGATTGATTGGTTTTTCTTTTTAAAGAAGCACTATTGATTGTTTCTAAAGAAGCAGTAGTAGTGGTAGTGAAAAACTATTTAATTATTTTCTTTTAAATCTATTTCTAAAGAAGAAGCCATAATTATCATCTTTGGAAAGATAGGGGGAAACTACCTTTTTTATGTTTCAAGAAAATTACATCCTTATGGGCCTTTAAAGTGGATATCAGATTGAAAGAACAGCATCTTCCCTCCCAAACATACGTATCTCCTACTATGCTCTTTGACAGAGCTAAAGAAAATAAAGAATCTTTACAGTCAATAATGCTCCTCATTAAAAGAATGCTCTTATTTTCAATTTCACGTATTGTTTTTTGGTCTCAACATGAGGAACAGAATCTGTAATTTGGCTTAGGTTCACTGCATTTCCTTTTACTGTGGAGTAATTAATGAGTTTCACTTATATTTAGGCCATAGCATCAGAAACAGCTGTTCCTAAAAGGGCTTCTGGTTCCAAACAACTCACCAAAATTCATGGAAGATCAAGAGACAGAGGATTCTTCAAGCATTCTCCATCAGAAACCTTAATGACTGACCCTGCTGACATACCCATGCTATTTGCTCTTCATTGAAGTTCTAAATTTTGTACTCAATAAACTGTAAAGTTTTTAGCTAAGATACTGAAAAAAAACCTCAAAATGTGATCCTAAAGCTTTCAAGAGAAAAAACAAGGGAACAGAATCTAAAATCTGTAAAAATAAGAAATTCAGTTCTTAACCCATAGTTTTAAGAGCCTGAAACCTCAGGGCTAGGACACAACTAACCTGTATGTAGCTTATGAGTGCAATTAAATCAAGACCCATGGGGGTACTTATAGTTCTTGGTCACCTGCATGGTCAACTCTCTTCATAACTGCTAGTCTTTTTATGCTGTTTTTAGGAGAGTATACCTATCTTGGAAATTATAATAGTTACTAAAAACACCCAGCACAGAAAGTAAGACTTGCAGTATATTTACTGGTATTTAAATGGCATTTAATAATATTGCTTGCCTAAGTTTGAGTCTTAACAAACTTTGAAGGAAATGCAAGCACAAACTAGGATGGTTTTCTCCTAAAATTCAGCTGGAGCCTCTACCCTGTGCATATAAAAGTCTGCATGCCCTGTCTGCATCCGCAGCTCTACTACTACAGCTTTTGTTTTCCCTTTGAGGAGCAAAAAACCAGTCATTTCAGCGTGACTTGCGAAAAGGGCCTTGAAAATTACACTTTTAAGGCGTTTCACAGCAGGCACTCCGGCACACGAGAGAGAGCCAGCATCCCGGTCCCCTCCGCCCGCTACGGGCCGGGGCCGCAGGCGGGGCAGCCCCGCCAACTCCTTCCGCCCTCGCAGGCACCAGTGCGGCTGGCAGAAGCCATTTGCGGGGCACCAAACAGGGCACATCCCCAGGCGTGAGGCTGCAGGCACTCTGCTCCGCCTGACACACTCTGCTCCGCCTGACACACCGAGCGGCCGGGCCGGCCCGGAGG
>VZRH01006718.1:1558178-1602928 GCA_013397555.1 Urocynchramus pylzowi | reverse complement strand
AGGAAGCTGAAGGAGAAGTTTCCTAGGTAAGTGCATCCCGCCTTCCGGCGCGGGGCCCCGGCGGCTCGGCCTTGGGCGGCGGCCTGCGGGCTGGCTGCGGCCGGGCCAGGGGCCGCGGGGCCGCTGCGCCAGCTCCACCCGGTGCCCCAGTTCAGGCCCCACACGGTACAAAATCACCAGCACACGCACACAGTCGTCGACGATCAGCGACAGCTCGCTGAAGCTGCCGCTGGGAGCAGGGTACTGCTCCACCCTCCGTGACCTGAGAAGTTGGCACAAAATAACACTTCCCCCGACACACGTCCAAGTGAAAGCTCCTGGGGCCCTTCATGAGCCTCTTATAAATCAAGGAGATCTTCTGATGTAAATAAAGTCTTACGGTGCAGGACGAGCCTCTGTGGCTGAAGCCAAGTATGAAATACATCCTGCAATATCATTGCCCCTGTTTCTTACTTAGGGAGAAGGGACTTTATGGATCCATAATTCTCTGCTTGCTGCTGCATTCCAGTTGAAACTGGAAAAGGGATCATCTTTTTACTTATGGCCATTCATGTGCTTCTTTGCCTGAGTTGTGTTCAAAGTTCTCAAGGACGTTTGCAAATGACCGTGGCGTAGGATGGAAAGGTATCCGTGACAGGATGTCCTCCATGCACCAATCTTCATTGCTGAAATTTACTTCCTACCAAATACAACAGAGCTCTAAGGAATGTTGCAAAGTTTTTCACTTTCCTTCCACATTTGGGAGAAGGACTGCTATTGCTGAATTGGACAGGAAAGCAAATTGGGTTCTGTGGCGACTGTTTCTAAGGTCACAAGAAATAATACAGAAAAATGTAGGGGGTTACATACTGCATCTGGTTTGATGAAAGAGAGAAATTAACAGAACAGAAAATCATTCACATGCTTCCTGAATGAACCTTGCTAGTCTTAACCACAAGTGTGGCGGAAGAAACTGACGCTGTGTGTAACTTACAGTAACTGGATGAAGAGCCAACATTAACTTAGGCCTTTAAACTGTTCAGTGCAATCCTTTCCTTGTCAGGAAAGTGTGAGAGAATTGCCCTGTTACAGAGAAAAATTGATAATAAAGTATTGTGGTTGGTTCAGGGAGTGCACTGAGTTGCATTTTGGGAACTCACTTTGCAGCTCACCTTGCACAGTACTTTTGCAACTTGGAAAAGCACTTACCATAACAACATATGTCTGAGGAGCTTAGACTTGCCTTTAGCACTTCAGTGCTAATGAAATTAGGAGAGAATTTTTGTGTGTATTTGTGTGTGCATGCATACATACACATGCACATGTTCTCTTTTTCTATTCTCCTTATAAAGTTGTCTTGAAAGAAGGTTATAATTTGGGTTAGTTTTCCAGGTCAGTCACTATTTTTAGGAACCTGCTTCCAAGACAGATCCGTAAACATATGAGTGTTTGTTAATCAAATTTGTCCAAAAAAGACTGGGCTTTTCTGATACGTTTTACTTTGCAGTCCACTTACTTGGTGCTGCAAAAGATCCATTGAATCCTCTCTTTCAGAACTTGATGACTCCTGAACAACTATGTGCAACTAACAGTATAGGGTTATTTAGGAAAAGAATTCTGTTTTTTTTTTTCTTAAGGACCTGCTCAAGTGTGGTGAACACTGAAAAGCAAAGGTTAGCGGTAATAGTTGCTTCCACAATTAAGTGGCTATACCCTTCTCTTGTTATTCACATTATGACATGAGGATGGCGTGTTCTGAATTTTGTTTGTCCATGCTAGGAGAAGGCTAAAGCCTTCTTTATGAGCAATGAGTTGACAGCTTTTTAAAAAAATGCCTGTCTTAAGTATATTTTGAGGAGCTCTGTACATCATTCTGGAAATGAGATATTTCTTTGTTGTCTCTTTGTTTATTTCTCATAGCAGGTCAGATGCAGAAGATAAACAATGCATTCCAAGGCCACTGCTTTCCTTAGCAGTAAGGAAGATGTGTTGAAATAGATACATGTTAGGATGTGGAAAACAGGCATTGTATATAACCCTTATGTTGTAAAAGAGGCCAGGTGCAAGCTGCAGAGATTTGTAAACTTTTCTGCCATCTTAAGGGGGAGGCTTTTTCAATGGTATGTTTGATAGCTGTGGAGTAAGTAAGTTTTTCTTACAATCTGGAAATTTTGTCATTCTGTTCTAGGACAAGAAGGGTCTGACTGGACTTTCTAGCTGGATTTTTTTTATTTTTCTTTATGAAAGCCAGAATCAACTAAAGACCCTCACCCACCTCAACTTTTTAATTTAGTCTTTTAAAAAAATATTCTAAAATCTGTCATGGTACTTGCAGTGTGATGAAGGTGTCCATAGCCAGTTTCTCATTATTGTATAGTAACAGTTGCTGATTCAAACTGGAAAGTAGTAACATCCATAATAGCTGCTTTCACCTTGCACTTTCAATCTTTCCCTGGGAAGGATTGGTATTCCACTGGTAATGTAATACATAAATTGACAGTTTTCAAATATTTCTGGTTCCTACTGCCTCATAGATCTTGTGGGTCTTTGGATTTCTGCATTAATCTGCTCAGTTTTTTTTCTAATACTGTCTTATCTGTTGGTTCTTCCCTCAGCTGTTGTATTTCCTGAAGCCTCGCATTTTATGCTCCTAATTTGTATAAAATCTTTTTCATGCTATATGAAAGGGCCTACTCTTGTTCTGCAGTTTCCCCCTAAGAATAAATTGTAATTTCTGTTAACAATTGCCACAATGTAATGCACAGGTATGGTGGGTGGTAGCTGCCACCCTGACCCATGAATCTAAAAAAATTTTTAACAGGGTAGTTTGTGCTTTACTATTATTGAACTACTTCAGGAGGTGAGATTATTACTTTGAATGAGTATTGTCATGTGACTTAATAATGTCAAAAAGTCAAAATTAAACTGCTTCTCATACTGTTTATAAGTATTTTAATACAAGCATTGGGAATTCTTATATTTTACAACCCTGTAACTTTCCATGCAACATGGATTTAGTCTACTTTGCTTAAAATCCAGCTATTTTGCAAAAACTTGGATATCCAATTGCTATTCTTTTTCTGTTAATGCTGTGCTTTGTATTTCATGCCTGGCAATTACCAATGTATTATTCATTTCTTTATTCTTAAGGTATTTGTTACATCCTTAGCAGTTGTCTCCTAACATGTTCCCATTTAACAGCAGGGTATTTGGATGACCTGAGGATTATCAAAATGTGATTTTGAGCACTAAGCACAATAAATCTCTGCCAATATTGGATCACTGATCCGTAGTTCCTTTGATCTTTTTCACACATATGCCCCTGGACTGATAGTTCTGTGTATTCAGTGTTGTGCTTTTCTGTTGAAGTGTACCACCTTTTCTGCTTAGTTTTTCACCTGAAGTTTTCTGTTTGCTAGTAATTTATGGTTTTCTTTGTTATTTTTGTATTATATTCTTCAGCTTTCCCTTCAGCTATGGACTCATGTTCTTCTGAGATACTATTCTTCTCAATGAGAGCTAATGTCTAAACTGAATGAGCCATTTTAGGACTGGTTTTAGGCCATTGCAGGAAATGTTCTAAGAAAGTTAAAATCTTTTTTTTTCAGTGCGTGTTTCTCTCTTAAATGGTAGTTAAGAGCTACCTACAAGTAGAATCTTCTAGATACAAATCACCTTAGAATTACCTATTTATAGTGACAAAATATAAGTTAGACATTTAAAATTCTGTCTTTTTTCAAAGACTGTTTTAACTTGGTCTGAAAAGTCTAACTTCTGAGAGTTAAATTCATACCCAAAGTGATATTCCAGTACTTCACTTTAACTGTTTACTGTTTTAGTTGTTTCATTTCTTCTGTATATGGCAGAATACATTGTTTCTCTCAGAAACATTTTCTAAAGCTTCTTATCAGTAGAACATAATTGACTTATGAGTAGACCCTTCTCAAATATATACCTTGTACATGTTTTCCTGTTCTTCTTTGTATCCAAGTCTGATTGACTGTTACAGTTTTCTTGACGAGATCTTTGTCTTGGTTTAAGACAATTTAAAGAGGAACACTCTTAAATGAGTTCTCCTTTGTTTTTGTCTTTTAGTGATTCCAGAACACATGCTTTTCAAGTTCTTGCACTGAACTGTTGTGAAACGTGTTTCAGTCCATTTGAGGAGTGCTATATTTTTCCATGGCACAATTTGTGTAGTCTGTATTGTATCTCTTCCTTTTTTTCAAATTGTTAAACAAACTTGGTGCCTCTAGCCTAACTTTCCTTTAGGTACCTTAACTTGCATTCCTTTAAAAGAAGCATTAGTTTCTGAGACTATTTAAGTGCAAACTGTGTTATAGGGATTTTCAAAGTACTAGTGTTTTGAAGTATCAGCTGACTTTTATCAGCAGCTATGTGCAGTTCATCGCTTTTGTGTGTCTATTCAAAAAAGTACCATCCTCTTTGTATCCCTTGTGTGAAAACTTCCATATGATCAAGGGGATCTTTTTTCACAGCAGAAGGTAAGGGAACCTGGCATAAATGTAAGAGAAGTACTTTTAAAATTTTTTCTTCTTTTTTTTTTTTTTTTTTCCAGTAAGCAAGAGGAAAATGTGATACACAGCTTCATATTGGTATACTTGAGTATGGCTATTTGGTTTTAATGTGTGTAACTTCCTATTTGATTATTGGAATGTACACACTTAGTTCCCACAGCATATCAAGGGACGCACATTCCTCTACACTGATGACCTCTACTCTTCATTACTTAGTATCACTTCAGTTTTCCAGACATTTTCAGTAATTGTGTTGCTCTTTCTCCAAATTATTTATGGCTTCATTAAATGACACCCAGCCTGGAAAGCATCTCAACAAGATTTTCATTAAAAAAAAAATGTATCTGCACAGTAATGTGTTACAATGTAAGTTGGACAAAATAATTTGTTTATTATTTGCTCAATTTTATCACTTTCTCTGTGGTGATTCATATTGAAACAAAGACCCTAAAGAAGCTTAAATGTATGGTATGAATGTTATTTCTTTTACCAGCAGCTTAAGACTGAGGAAGCATATTTTTTTCTCCTCTTTTCCAGTGTCATTGTTGGCTCTGGTTTTGGTTTTAGGGTTGGGGGTGGATAGGCCTCTCACTTTCCTCTTGAAGCCAATTTTGTTTACAGGGCAATGTATTGCTTCCTTGTGAATAATTTTATTCTGCTTTCGTGCAGTTGCTTAGATTGTCAAGCAGTACTGATGAGCCCATGATGGTTGTGGTGAGAAACAGGAGGAATTTTTTTATTTTTCTTTTTTCTTTCCAGTTCTGTATTCTGGTGTCTGGAGTCTGGAGATTGAGTCGAAATGGAAGGAGAATTCTTCCTGCTTTGCTCTAGTGCTCTTGGGAGCTGCTGTTACCTGGGAAGGCAGACTGGCAGTGAGGCTCATGAGCAGAGGGCAGGTAGCTGCCTCTGTGGCTCGCAGAATTCGAGGCTCTGAACTCGGGCACAGGATTATTAGACAAGTTGCATTTGTGAGCAGGCATCCTGCTGCTGTGTGACACTTCACTTGCGCTCTCTTCTGCCTAGAAAGGTTCTTGGCTTAGCAAACCCAACATTATTCTTGTAACTTCTGCTCTCCCTGCTCTTCTGAATAGTTAATTATTTTGAAAAGCAGAAGAACTAGGCTATTTTTCGTTACTCTGCAAACACTGATCTAGAAAATCTCATTTAGAAAGTTACCTTTGTGCCTATGAGTGATAGAAACTTATTCTGAAAAAAAAAAAAGTTTAAAGGAACGTTTTAAACTCCCTTTTTCTATATTCTCAATACTTAACAATGGCATAAATTCATGCTCTACCTATATAAACAATCCCATCAAGTGGCAAATGCTTTGTACCACTGTACCATATTTGAATGTTCTGGAGGATTTAACGAAAGTGTCAATGAAACAGTAGAATTTTCAAAGTTTTATACTTTCTTTTTCTTTTATATTAGACTTCAGAGTAAACAAAGTTTGACACTGAGTTTGTTTTTGTCTACTCTGTGTAGAACAAACCTGATGTAATTTAAAATTTGTTATGTACTTGAAGCTGCAGTAAACCTCACAGGTAAACAGATAGATAATAAGAGATGAGAAAGAGGTCTTGGGTCATTAATTGGAAAGAGAATTAGCAGTGTGCAAGTTTCAGGAAGTGACCCACAGTAAAATGTAGCATATTTTAAATAATCCTAAAATGAAATAAAAATTAACTGTGCAAAGTAATTATGTGAACAACTGATAATATTCCCTTCAGAAAGATGTTCTTGTTACTTGAACCCTTAGAGGAAAATATACTATATCACAGCTTTGATAGGCTGAACCAGTGGGCGGCTTCTCTTTTCACTTAAATATCAGTGAACAAGCATTAAAGAACTTGTAACTTGTTGGATTTGATATGATGTGCTAACAAACTGTTTGCTAGTGTTATGACCCAAAATAGGGAAGATACCAGTCCTCTCCTGTCGTATGAAATATTGTGCAAAAGAAATCAACAATATCAGTGTATAACTCAGAAAAACTTTATCTCCTTTATTATTCATTAAAGTAAACAGAAGATACTGACTTAAAAGTTAGATATTGATAGCAGTGGGTGGTTTCAGAGTAGAATGGAAAATAGAGTTTTTGATCACATTTGTGGCTTTCCCAACACCAACAGACAGGATTTATGATTTAGAAAACTTGCACTGGCACATGGAAATACTAGATTTTCAGGACATGGGTGCTGAAAATCTAGTATTTACATGTGCCAGTGGAAGTTTTTTTTTTACTTTCTTTTGTTTGGAGAGATAGAAGGGGGTTTTTTTGAGTTGTTTGCATGTTACTTATTAATAGAAAAGTTGGTGTAATATATGTGTGCATCAGCATGAAAGTTAATTTTGAAGGAAGTCCATGGTAGTTTTCTGTTACATTTTCTATAGGTGTAACCATTTTCTTTCTTACATGTACTCCCACATATGCTGTCCATCCTAGCAAAATACAAACCTATTTTAAATGTTCGTCTTGAAATTTTGTTTGAAATACACAAGGAAAATTAAAGTTTTATTTTCTGAATTCTTGAGTACTGGTAAATCTCTTCCTTGTCTCTTAATGTTTTCCCCTTCCAGTTTGTGAAGTGCTACCATATGGGAGTACAGTTCTTTTCATAAAAAAAAAAAAAAAATTACACAGAACAGGACTTATTACACTTGTGAAATTCATTTTGTCTGAGTAAAGGGAAACCTTTTTTGGCCTTGAGGAATTTATACAAACTACTTAGAAGCCAATCCTATATCCTTTGAAGATTTGATGGTGAAATACAATGATTGGAGGGGGTCTTTTAAAGCAGATGTGGAAATTAGTTCCCTGTAATTTGAAAATGCATTCTGAATCTGTTGGAGCTGTGTGTTAAGTGCTCTTGTTTAATTCAGAAGGAAAGAAATAAAAAGAGAAAGAGAGAGAACAAAAGAACCAGAAAAAATACAGAGAAAGGAGAAAACAACAGGAAGAAAAGAAAAAAATGTATACAAGAGGGAAAAGAGAAAAAATGCAAGAGAAAAAGAAATTAAATGTAGAAAAAAATGAGAAAAAAAGCAGAAAAAGAGCAGAAGATGATTAAAAAAGTGAAAGGAAAAGAAAAGAGAAAATCCTTTCATATGTGAAAGCTGGGAGTGTTGTCTTGGTCACCATGTACACTACTGTGTTGATTTGAGAGGTTTAATTTGGTTGTACTTTCTGACACTTCTTAAATTCCATGGATGTGATAATCGGCGGTAGGATAGGAATATAAGTCTTGTGACACAGTCTTTTTCTATGTATTTCATTCTGAAGTAAGCTTGATGTCATCAGACAGACCAACAGATGTCTGTAGATTTAAGGGCAAGATTATGGTGGTTGTTAAGGGAGGATAGTGGAAGTTTAACATTGACCATATGTGCTTTTTAATTGACTTGTGGATTTTAGGATACCATTATATTCATGTTGCTTGTATTTAAGGAATATTGTGATAGAAATGGTAATTCTTGATTGTATTTTAGAAACAGCTCTGTAATGTATCATTCTTCTGAAGCCTGAAAACAAGTCTAGGCTCGAGCGTTATGAGCGTAGGCGATTTGCTACATCAGAATGGAATATATTTTATTCATGCGTTGTTTTTTGGACAGTCATATTCTGGGCTATATTACAATGGCACGATAAATTGCTGAATACACTGTCTGCTGAATATGACCTCACCATGAAAAATTTGATGCATTAGAGTAGGAAAGGTTGGAATATATCAACCTTAGCTGACAAGGGACTTTGAATTTTGACCTAACACAGATGACCTTTGTGTGCAATAAAAGTGAGTTTAATCTCCAGGTCAAGGTTGAGGTGAACGGTAGGGCAATGTGGATTGGTTTGTACTGGCTATGTCTGGATCACACCTAGCAAGCAAAGAAATCCAAGGTCTTTGCACTTCAGAGTAACCAAATGCTTGTTTACCTAAACTTTACTCATATCTGTTATACCACATTTAAAAACTTGTGGTACTGTAGACAGCTAACTCCTCAGCAGCTGGGGACTATTTCATTTGAAGCTCAGTGTTTCAGAATAAGAGGCGTGAGGTATGTATATTCTGCTCCTATAGATCACTGAACAGGTAAATAAAATTTCTCCTCTACCATATAGAAGAAAGACTGTTCACGATATTGCCTTGCTATGAAAAGGGTGAAATCTAGAAGCTTTGTTTCTTTGACAGCTCACCTGTCTTTTGAGCATCAGAAGTTTATTCCTAAGTGTCTTATGCTTTTAAGAGGAATGTCATTAAGAGAGTTGGGATACGTTTCACTAGGCAAATACAAAGAAAACAGGTCCTTTTGGGCACTTCGTTGCTGCAAAAGGTATTTGATCAAAAAAGCTAAGTTACAAAATGGTTTGGGGGTTGTCTAGGTTACAAAATAAAGACATATAGACAAATTTAAATAAAATATTGTCGCATTTATAGTAGTCACAAACAAAAGCTGTCTTTTTAACTGGCTCGTGTTCTAGGAGTGCTATTTCACTAACGTACCAAAGGTACAAATGCTGAATACTTTACACATTGAAGAGTGGTAGCAGTGGTGCTGTTGGAAGGAGAGAATTCTCTTTAAATCAGACAGGGAAAAAAAAAGTTTGAGACTAATGGAAAGAACCCCTACTCCTTTAATAGAGCCTGCAAAATATATTCTCCAGGACTGATCAGCTCTGAAGGCTCTGGAGGTTTGATGATTGGAATGGCAGGAAATCACGCTTTCAGGACATAACGAATTGACTAGGCCATCCATCATTTGTTAGCATGCGCTGAAACACTGGGTTTGTGTGCAGAGGTCTGTGATTTAGTAAATACTTGGGAGATGAATAGAGCTTACACACAAGGGAAGATATTGCTGTCCTTCAGCAGCCTTAGACACAGATCCCTGCTGAGAAGGCCGTCTGACAGCAGCTCATCAGTAACTGGCCTGTCACAGTCAGTGATGCCCACCAGCCATCCCCGGTATATTAAATGCATTTTTAATATCTGCTTCAGTAGATTTAATGAAGAAAATTTAGTTTCCATACTCTGATCACTGCTTTCTCAAGTGTTTTAAAGCATTGAGCAAAGCACTTCCAAGAAAGGAACTGTGCTGATAACAAGAGGAGTTCGTTGAAAATCAGAATGAAACAGGGGTGTTATTATCCAAATAGTTTCCTTAAAGCAAAACAAAAATGTTTGGAAAAAGCAGTGATGATCTTAGAAACAATTGACCCTCCTGCAGAGGGACCTTATGCAGCAGGCTGTGCAGCAGCAGAGATGCAGGGCTGGGAAAGGTGTTTGCACAGTGGTTGTGTTTAGTGTAGCAGAGCTTGCCAAAAGGCAAAATTGCATTTCTTAGACTCTCATGTGTCAGTACCAGGATCAGATCATCATTCTGTCTGGCTTTCAAGGTCCAGAGAGAAGGGTGGCTGTGAATGGAAGGAATTAAATAGATCAAGTTTTTAATTGCTAGCATAGATTTTGTTTTGGTTTTGGAAGCTTTGCAAGTGATGCTTTTGGTGAAAATAATTGTAGCATTACATGGTATTATACAAACTGATATAAGAAACAAATAATAAGACACAATGGAAAATAAAACTGCTGTTTTTATAACTTGGCAGACTCATTGAGAGTTATTCAGTATTGACATTCTGTGTGTAAGGATTGTACAGAATTATTTTTTAACTTCATGGCAAATGATGAGATCTTTTGCTGTCCATACACATAGACAAACCTCATAGTTATTTGATTTTCCTTCCAACTTTCAGGGAAAACTTCTCTTTACATAAAAGCAAATAAGTTGATTTTCGTTTTCTACTGAGATTCAATGCTTTTGATAGTTACTTCAAGACAGCAAGGCAAACAACTTGATTTTGTTGCAAACATCTATTTGAAACATTGACTTCTTGAGCTTTTTCTCTCTCAGGAATCCATTCCGTGTTCACAGAAGAGAAAGCAAGTCCTGAATGAGACCTATAAATTTGATTCTTGTATGTGTCAAAACAGTAATGTATTAAATGCATATTATTATAAAAATTTAAGAAGTGTCCTAAATGCTTGCATTTTTATAACACACAACATATTTAATAATACATTTTCTCGTTAGCATCTGTTTGCTGTCATTGTTAGCAGGACCTATGATTTATTACTTAAATTAATGACTACAACCATTTTGGTGCTGATATATGCCCCTTATGGCTTATCACATCACTTTAAAAAACAGCATATATGCTTCTACGAGAGTAATTTTTTTAATTGTTCGTTCCTTTAAGTTTCTGGTGAAATTAACATCTCTATTTTCAGTGTGAAAGTTTCAGAAGCTTGAATTACACTCAACTGAGTGAAATAATGCTGAGGATTAATTTCTGTAAGAAAATGTAATACAGGAACCGATCCTAATAAACTTGCCTTCTGAGACAAGCCTGATAATAGAGTATTGTTACCAAGAAAAACCAACAACATTGATAGAGGAATGGAAAGATAATGCCCTGCATTCTTCTGATCAGGTGATGGTTAAAAGCCTTGTTCATGTTTTTGTTTGACTAATTGGTACCATACAAGTAGATTTCAAGCTCCCATAGGCATGCTCTGTTATTAGTTTTCAGCTTGTATCTCATGAAGTCCTTGTTGTCCATGGACTTCAAATGAAGAATTCAAAGTAAATTAACTTCTTGTCAAAAGGCTTAAATTTACCAAACAGGAACCTGTGCCTGTCATGGCAAAAACATGATTTGTGAACAACTTAGGATAAAAACTTCTGTTTGTAAGCAACTAAAGCATTTTTTTACATTATCTTATGTTTTATTTTGGTACAATCTTTTTTAAAAATTCTTGTGTCCATAGCATTTTGAGTAATGATAGTGATTTGAGTAGAAGATACTATCCCTTCCATTGCACACACTAGGATATCCAGTAGCCTGATTGATAGTGACAGTCTCATTGCTTTGTATCAGAGAATTGTTGAGCTTCACTATCTTGCTTCATCCTTTTAATCTGAATAGAATGTTAAGTGTTGCTGTCTTATCGAAATGTGGGAAAAGGCTTTAGATCAGGATGTAGTGCTGAAGAGGACTTTATTGTTTGGGTAATTGTCCTCTATTTGCCTATCTGTATTTAGGCCTTCAAAGTTTTGGAAGCATTTGATGGCCTAGTTTCCCACATACCTCCACAAACTTCAACACGGAATAAAAATGTCCTAAGATGGCACATGTTCTTTCACGGAAAGCAAAATGTTATCAAATATTCCTTTGAACAAAACCTGTATGATAGCAGAAGTATTCTCTTATGCAATGCAGCCTGTCTGAAACAGTTTCAATGGCAACATGAAAACTGTGACCAGGATGGAGGTATTACTCACTCTTGTGACTGAATTACTATAAAGGGTCTTTTGGAGTTCCCTGTTGTTAATTGAAGATACAGACACAATTAAGACATCACATATCTCTGTTTCTATTTGTGGTTGGCTGGGAGATGACAGAACTTCTTATCAGTCTTCTGTTCATACTGTTGTACCATCTAGTCCTTTGTTGCATCTCTTCTGTGGGATACAGATGCTCATTTGACTACAACTTGTGGAGAGTACAGTGGGCAGAGAGTATGTTTCTATATATGAAATATTGAACGGCTATTGAACATGAGCCATTTATGACATTAATATAAAATACATATTGTAAATGCAGCTCTCCTTTGGTTTTCAACACAGCTGAGCAATATGTCCTCCTAGACAAGTGCATTTTCTTGGGGTACACAAAATACAAAAAGAGAAAAAAAAACTTGAAAGCTAGATCTCTGGTTCTTACAGAGCTAAAAAAGGAAGATCTGCTTTTACCAGTTGGCAGGTACTCAAATAAGCCAAGCAAGTTCCAATCCAAATGGAGTTCAATGACCTTATTGCAATGAGTGATCTAACACAGGAATATGTTTTCCTTTATCCTGTTTTTAGGAACAGGAGAATATAATTGTTGACCAAAAAGAGTAAGTTGGGCTACATTTTTTATCTCATTTGTATTGTGTTCCTTTGACATCAGTGGTCTGAGAAAGAAAAGAAAATGGTCCTTTATTGAATAAATGTATAGTTTCAGTGTAAATATTTTCCTAGCCATATCTGTCTGCTTGATATGTCATCTAAGTGCTGGGCATTTTTTTCCAAACAAATTCCATTGGTTGCCCAACAACTATTATTCACAAGCTTCCTGCTTACACTTTTTGTTTTAATTTGCTATTTAGACACAGACCTCGACAGTGACAGATGATCATTCTTACACATTGTTATTTTTTGTGGTTTCAAGGTTTCTGGATAGAGAATTTTGTCTATTTATCTGCAATAGATGCCTGTCATTCTAATATTTTAAATCACAGTAATTTAAAGATAATATTCAAATGTTTCAGCTACAGTGTAGAAATGAATATATTTTTATGTAGACAGATTTAGGGGAGTCAGCACGTACCACATATTACTTGTTTGTGTTAGTTTGTTTTGTAATTCTAAGCTCTTTAGTTTCTTTTTCAAGGATATCTCTCAGTGGAACTTTGCATTAGTGGATCAGGATGTTTACTGAAATAACCAGTTGAAATTATTAAAATATGCAGTGGAAAGTAGCGTGCTTAATTTAAAGTGCCTCTGAATATTAAATGCAAGTAAAATGTTACATAGACATGAAGCCAATTGTTATATTATAGTATATGAAGCAATTGCTGTGTAAACCCTAACCTCGTAATTTTGCAAGTTCTACTTTATCATGTAGCTGTAAAAGGCAATCAAAATAAATCACGGAAGATGAAGAAATATTTTCTAGGGCTTTCTGTATGCTTTCAGAAGTGGCGCTTGATCCATGAAATTTTAGTAAGCATATTAAATAATACAATATGATGTGCGACGTGTCAGGGCTGATAAATTATTTTGTATAGGACATTTATACAACATATGGTGAGCTGCAATGTGAACAGCTTAATGACTAAATTATGTTAATCTTTCTTGCCATATTTACTTTTCATTTAAGAAAAGGCATTTTCAAATTTTTATGTTACTTTTTTTATCATGTGTAGATATAAGGAAGGTGTAGGTCATCTCTGAGAAGCCGTGACAGTGATCCAAGGTTCCTCAGCTGTGCAGTGTACATAACACAGATGTTGGGAGAGTCATCTGTCAGCTATGCCTCTCCTATGGAGTTAAAGTTCTAGGGGGAAAAGAATTCGACACAGTGCTGTCACTGTTACATTTTCACAATAGAAGAGCATGCAAATAGTCAACCTCCTGCTTAGCAGTAGTGCCCTGTCTAATGTCTGTGCTGGTTAGAATAAAAAAAAAGTGGGTGCATCTAGGGCTCATAGATCTGACAAAGGTCATGCTATGCTGGGCATTTGAATTGGAAATTGTCTGGACTTAGATTTTATAAAGCTCCCAGTGTTGTCGGGGAAAATTTCAGCAGGGTTTTGTCCCTAGAGAGGCCTCTTAGGCCCTTTTCTGTCCTATGAATGAATTTAGATGTGAGGGTTTCTCTTGCCTTAAAACTGTTAAGTTCATTTTGCATACATCCCTAGAGAGAAAAACTGGCAGATGCTTTTGTCTTGGAAGTGTTTAAAAGAAAACTGCAGAACAGGAACAAGGGAGAGAAGGGGCCCTGCGTGGAGTCCCAGAACATTTTGGAAATGGCCAATATGCAGTTTTCATCAGTACTAAGGCGGGGCGCAATATGGTGCCTGTAGCTCACTAGGGAATATGAATGTTGATTAAGCATACTCCCAGGCTTTGAAATCCTGAAAGCAGTGTCAGAATAATGGATGTTGAGCAAATGTCAAGCATTTGTTAATTTCGCTGTTATTTGGAGTTTATCTACCATGATCAATCAAATAAACTAGTGCTTCTCTGTTGTGGCATGTGTCATTGATATGGTGATTAGGTGGATAGAGAGGCCTTCTGCCTTTTTTTTTTTTTTTTTTTTTTTGGTTAATCCAGGTAACATTACATATGAACAGCCATAACTTTAGGTTAAATATTTCTTTGCAGTTGGTTTAGTGGAAAGAGTTGCATTAACAAAATACTTTGGGGGTACAGAGAGACAAAAATATTTGCGTATCTGCTGTGATAAAAATTACATTTATGCCATTTTTTCCAATTTTGGCCTTAAAATATTACTGTCATGATGAAGGAGAAATTGCTTCTAAATAAAAGTTGATAGAGGATCTTTTACTTGTTCTTAGAAAGATAAGTTTGAAAACAAAGTTGATTTATGGCTTAGCTCCCTTCTTCACTATAAATATCTTGGTTTCTAAAAAACTAGAAACTTGATCTCAACATCCTCTGATTGATACCCTTTAGTTAAAAGTATAGATCTCTTATATAAGAATATACACTCTCTTATAAGATACGTCATATATAATGTATATATGTAAGTTGTTAGTTACTCATTAATGTGCAGACATGTAAACATTCCAGTTGAGAATATTTTGTTCTCTTTCTCAATTTTCACTATTTTCTGAAGTCCTATTCTGTTAGGTTGCTGCTCTTAGAAATTAGGTAACATATAAAGAACATAAAATGACATTTAAATGTGAAGAACAGCTTAAGATTAATCTGAAAGAGAAGAGGCCTCTGTGGCCTTTGTTGCTTTACTGTAATATATTAAAACTTCAAAATATGAGAGGATAGGGTTGGATCTTTTGTGTGAGACATTTTTGAAAGCTGCCTGAAAGATATTATCAGTCAAATTTCAATGAATTCCAGTGAAATTTATTTAACACCCTTCTCATTGACTTTTTTTTTTTAACTGTACTACTTATGGACTTAATATAAAGATGGTAATGTATATTTTTATTATGTTTTTGATAAGTCACAAAAATTTAAGTGTCAGTGAGTCATGCCATACTACTTGATGCATGCTGAGGTCATCTTCAACTTACTTTAACAGAAAGCTAATGTTTGTTCTTCCTTGGCTTCCACATTTATTTATCAAAGCCTCTAGGCTCATTCTACCAAAACCAGTGAAATTTTGGTGCTTAGTGAAGGTGATGCTGTATAGTCAATCTTAATGACTGTTTATATCAGATATGAATCTGTTCCATTATTGTTCCATAAGATTCTGTTCCATGGAGTAAGAGTTCTGGAAAGCCAGCATTTCTTGCAGTGGCACTGTGGAAATGTATTTGTCATTGTATGTATTTTCAGGGCAATCTAAGGAACACCAGAAAACTCCTCTAGAGAGGGGAAGAAAGGAAAGGAAAAGGAAAAGCCTGTTGATAGGAGCACAAAGGGTTGGAGAAGTTTTAGGATACACTAATGTAATGTTGTGATCAGCTCTTGTGATGTTCCCTTCATATTGCCTTCCAGTTTTAGGTAGACAGCTTTTTTAAAAAGAGGATGCTGGAAGAACATTAGTAAAAAGAGATAGCTGGATTTCCTTCTTGTGCATTTCCGCAGTCTTTCCAAGGGGAAGTAAGTAGTGGCATTAAATGACGTTATTCCCTCTGTGGCATAATAAGCTATATCCCTGGGGCTGAAAGTTAGGCTTTGTAAATATCTGCATGCATGGTACAACAACTTAGATATACAGGACAAAATACTGCGCTGTTGGGTAGGTAGATGTTCTGGTTTTGGGCAAATTTGGGAGGAAACTTTCAAAGAGGACCCTCTAGTAAGCAGATTCAAGTGGCCCTTCTCCCAACTGGTTCAAGAAAAGACAAGAATAATTATGGTTTTTTTTTCTTTTTTTTTTTGTTCAAGAATTTCAAATAGCTTAAAAATTGTAATTTTTTAAATTATAAACACTGTCTAGGGCTCTAAAAATCTCAAGGGGATAGCTATAAATGGATTAATCTCTTGCCTTGAGTCTGCATCATAACCAAAATGGGAATTTACTAAAAACTATAACTTCTGTGTCACCTCTGTTTGATTCTTGAAATTTTATCCTGAACATATTTTAGATTATGTCCTGAATGGGAAACATCAATAAGATCCTAACTTGTTTAAGGAATTAACAGTTTTAGTTAGATAACTGGAAGCCTTTTTGACTTAAGATGTTCACTTTTTACCCTAGAGAAACCTATGCAACAGTGTGTATGCTTGACATGTGATGCATGCAAATGCTAAATACAGTAGCAGCATGAGGCAAGTGTCATTAACAGTAATTTATGTAATGAAAGCCACCTGGCTGTCTTTGTAATTAATTGCTTCTAAATAGTAAATTTTAAATGTAGTTTATAGTTTTCCAAATCTGATTATATATTTTTAGGAGCAAATTGTTTACAGATCTTTAGGGATTTATTTAGTTCAGCACATATATGCTTTTTACATGCAGGCTAATTTTTAAATACAAAATGAACAAGCTTATTAGCTCTGAATTACCATTCATTCATAAAAATAGTTTTCTAAACTTAAACACCTAACTTATACAGGACAATATAGTTTTGTTGAAAAAAAGCTATAAAGTAGAATTATTTTCCCCTTTGTCCAGATTAAGTAAAGTTGAGATTGAAGTCTGAAAAACTTACCTTCTGATCTATTTCTTTTTCTGGGCATAAGAGGAAGTAGCACAATAGACTAATCCAAACAAAATGAGGGGATGAACACAAAATAAATATTTCAAAAAACTGCTTTCCAGTAATAGCCTACTGAGTATATTTTCATTGTGCGGACCTTGGCCCTATCAGTAGGGCAGATAAGAAAGGGGAAGGATAACCCCCTGGTTTAAATTGTCTAAATTGCCTTAACTACTTGTTGGGGTCCATTGCTGTTGCACCCTAGGAACATCCTTCTTTGCACAACCAACATCAGATAAGGAACTACTTTAGTTTATTTTTGTCTAATGGTTCAATATTTAGATTGTGCTACTAAGATAAAGATGTCAGACTTGCAAACATGTTTTTGGTACAGTCTTAACTGAAGTAAAGTGTGGATGATGTACACTTGAGTGCAAATGTTCACAGATCTTTTGCCTTTTTCCTCAGTCTCTGGTATGCTGTTATATGCCTCTGCTTTGGGTCGTTCAGTGATTCTTTCCAGGATATGAAGAAATATTTCTTCTTGCTAAGAAACTTGCTAAGCTTTAACTAAGTAGCTGAAATGAAGGACATAGCAAATCATCTACTTTTGCTAGTCTCGAGCATTGTTTTTTTGGTTTTTTTTTTTTTATTTTCTCAAAAAAATTAATGAGTTAAAGAGAGTTAAAAGAGAATAGAGTTAAAAGCAGAATTCTTGAGAATACCGGGAAATGGAGATCTGGTGGACAAATACTGAGGTTATCAAGGTGTATGAGGAGACAAACCCTGTTTGACTCCTATGAGTTTCTTTTGTCAGTGGATTCCCTGATTAGATACTTAAAGATGAGTTCTGCTGTCTGTAAGGTGAGGATATTCAATAGTCATTGAAGCCTGATGTCAGAATATTTGGGAGGTTTTTTTTTTCACATTTTAGCACTGACAATGTATTTCTTAAGCCCTATTGTGAACATATATTGTTCTGTATTACATCTGAAAATATTTTTCAGTTTGAAAACGTTACCTTACAAAATAGTTTTATATTTTAATGGAAGAGACTTGAAATATTAGTGAAATAATATTTACTTATAGAGGTCTCTCTGTGGGTTTGGCATTGGAATAGGTTCCAAACATTCATGCAACAAGCATTGTTTAATTCTAGAAAGAAAATAAGTCAGAACAATATTTTAGGAAAATTACTGTCCATTTTCACTACTTGCTTACTAAGATTATAAAAATAAAAAGTAGTATCTTTTCATATGGACCTGCTGCTCTTCCATTGCTGTGATTGCTGGTTTTTTTAACATGTTATTTATTTATCCTCTGTTAAAGCATGATGCTGTTCTTCTCAACCGTATGTATGTGAATGGAAAACCGGCATTTTTGTTCATCTCTTTTCTGGTTGGGAGATTGATCATAAATACTTTGCAGTCATTTGAATATGGAGTATTTTTACTTACATTATTGTTATTGGAAATCAGATTTTTGTGGTGTGGGTGAAAGAAGGTGTAATTTATCTCTGCAAAGAGCTAGCATTATTTTGGGATCATTGCCTGTATTGGTTATTTGTACTTACCTCTGCAATTTATTTTTTTCACATCTGATACTGATTGTTCATAGTCTGTAGTTGTTTTAAAATATATTGGTTGTTACAAGAGACACCAAAAAATTAGGTGTCTACAGGAAGAATTGGTGCTCTGCTCTTAAAGGAACTTCTAAGTCTTCCTAAATGAAAAATCAAACAGTATCTAATACTGGCAATTTTCCTCTGTCTGCTGCTAGAACTTATTGGCCAACTAGGTCAGACATTATTAAAGTTCAAGTGGCCCAGTGGGAAAAGTAATGGCCTTACGCTACTATGAATTTTAAATGCTGCCATTTCTATGTATTGCACCATCATCTGTTCTCGCACATCACTAAATTGTATAGAAGTTGTGGGACCAACCAGTGTCAAGGTCATAGAAGTGATGACTCTTCTCAAGGAGCCTTCGCTGAGCTTTGTCATACAGTTATACTCATAACCCTGGCTATAGGCAGTAAAGGTGTATGCACATGCCTGAATTTAACCTTTTTATTATCATTGAGTAGTGAAGCCTGCAGTGCAGGAGATCGTTCTCCTCAAAATCTTTACTTTGTATTTTATTTTTGATCCTGCCAAAGGTATGAAATTGACTTTGAAGCAAAGGCAATTTTTAGGGATCTATTTGAGTCTTTTGAGTTGAGCTGTTGTACAGCTTACTGAACTGGATATCAGAGAATTTTAAAACTGATTAATGCTATTGTTCTTCAGATGAGCTTCAATTTCATCTTGGTTGTAAATATAATCATACTAAGTCTGAAATGAGCATATCATCACGTACTTCTTGTCATATATATATCTGTATATCTACACACACACAGCATAACAATAACAACAGTAACAACAACAACACAATAATAATATTAATATATTTGTAATGGGAGTATTTCCTCTACAGAACTGTATTGACTTTATAGTTTCCAAAGGAGTAGCTACCAATAATGCTTCATTGTGTGGAAGGCTTCTTATGCAGCATTAATAAAACTGGTTTTGTATTCCAGGCTTGAACTGGTGTAGCTGGAAAGCTGGAAATTGGAAGATGGCCACTTTATAGAAGTTAGCATGTTGTAACTAAAGACTTAGATACTTCTATGTTACTTAGTAACTCTAATTCAAGCTCAGCTATTGATTAAAAAATATATATTCACACGCATGTATATAGACAAGTATATTGATTTAACTTAAATTGGTAATTCACTGACTTCTGATAAATCATTGGTAGATTTGTGAATGATGAAAGTACAAATGTATACAGAGACAATACTCTGCTTTTTGAGAATTTTCATTCAGAAGAGTGACTGCAGTCATACTAAACTATAAGAAAGATTGTTGTACTAGAGGCTACAAGAAAGATTAAAGCTGTAACTATTGTAGGGGTCAATGTGCTACCTTTGTTCCATGTTCTTCAGGCATATAAGCCTAACAAGCTCTGGGTGGGCCTTTGGTATTCCTCAGCCTTCCTGGATTCTCTTGTGGAATGATTCAGATTGCTAAGAAGCTTTTTTGTTTGAACAATCCTGACATGTGGAAGAAATTCTGAGAATCCACTAGTTGTCACCTCCTCTCAGGCGGGAAGTTGACCATCAGACTGGCACTGCGTCATTTACAGGTATAACTGGTGCTTGCTGCCCACGTCCTGGGAAGCCACTGAGGCTGTATGCCTCTGTGCATGTGCATGTTATGCATTTGAAACAATGCTGCTAGATCTATTTGAAATCCATTATTGACTGAGTTTTTACAAATTAGGGTGGACTGGTTAGCATGTGATAAGCAGTATAAACATTGTTTCCTTTAGGAGTCCCTGTTCCAAATCATTTGCAGTATGGAAGATGAGAGTTTGGCTGCTTGGATTTCTTTCATGTCTTTAATAATGTAACAGGAAAAATATGTTGTAGACACATGCTCTGAAACTTCAGGATAGATGTGAGGAGAATTCCCCTTTCACCACTAGTCTGTTAAATTTTTTGGATTTATATCTTTCTTTCCTCATTTAGATTTTAAATCTGGCATGGCAGCACCACACAGTTCTAGCCCTATTTTATTTTTACTTTTATTTTAATGCTCAATATTGTACCAGTAAAAGTATTTTTAAACTTACTGTATATGGAAAGGGGAAGATGTTTTCCAGTTAAAAAAATGAGAGGCTCTTGCTATCTGCTTTAGAACTTTCATATCATGTAAGATATGAGTAGCACTGCATACTCACTAGTGACTGTGGAAGAAACAATTTTTCCCCCTTACTGAATTCCTGCTATAGCTGAGTGGCAGTGTATGTTCTTCAGAGAGGTTTGATACTGCAGCTTTGGGATTTCTCATGTAACAGCTTCTGAATTTTGGAAACACAGTTCCTGCCCCTACACTCGGTTTTTTAACCAATATATTTATCGTTTTAATAAGGTGGAATATTCCATTTTGTGAAAAGGAAACAATGAAGCTATTCTGTTTATATATAACATATTTGTCTTATGGACTGTGCTTTCCCCCTTCTTGTCTCCACTTGTGTGAAATCTCTCTAGATACTCTTCCTTTGTTCCATGATAAAATACATTAAATGTAAAACTGATTTTTTACTCTCTACTTTATGCAGCAACTGTGGAGTTAAAAGTGAGGGAAAGGAAACTCATTCTAAAACATGAAACAAGTGGAATCTTGGTTTGCACCTACAATTCCATGTTTTCAGTAATCTCAGAAAATAAAGTAAAAACTTTAAGTTTCGTCTTAACTGTAAAGAATTCATTATTTGTGGGCTGATAGTATAATGCTTGCATAACATTTGCTATGCTTGGATTTTCTCCTGTTGAGGCTGAAGTAACTAGCAAATATTAAGCTGGACAGCACTCCAAATCTTGGTTGTATCTGCAATTCTGTTTGAGGTGATGATCTGGTACAATTAAATTGCTTTCATCATTACTAGGTGCTTCTTAGTCAAAGTGTTGTGTCTACTCTAGCTACAAAGCAGTAAACTTCTTATATTTATCTGTTACTACTTTATATATGAGTAGTCATTGCAAACCAGAACATTTCTGAAACACTCTCCAGGGATTATAGCATTCCTCATCTACAAATTCTGAGATTCATTAGAAGAGAATGGTTTAAATTTTATTCTTACGCAGTAATTGACCAAAGGGCATATTCTTTTCCCAGCACCAAACTTGCATTTTTCTTTCCCACTTGACTGATATCTGAGTTCTTAGAGATCATTTCTCTTATGCCTTTTTCTGGACTGTCTTGGGCATCCCATTCTAAATGTTGGATTTATATATTAGGAATAGCTTCCATAACTGTAATAGTATTTTTTTTTTTATGGCAAGCAAATTTTTATATCTTCATATCACTTGGAACCTAGAACTTACACTTCATTTTATAAAATAAAAGTAATTTTATCTTTAAAAAATGGGCATTTGTAGCCAACTTTAGATTTCAGTTTTCTGCTCGAATCCACTTACATATTGACAAGAGCATGAAATAGATCGAGCGTTCAGATGGAAGTATGCCACTGATGTCAACTTACTGTCTGGAATTGAGGAAGAAAATGTTTCCATGAAAGTTGTCATTACAGAACTTAAGAGAAAAATTTGCTTATTTTCCTGGACAATATACTTAGTTCTACATGAGGGATAACAGGTTAGATTATTAAATATTCAAACGAGGTAGTACTCAGAATTATGACTTCTGGGTTTTTTGTTCGTTTGTTTCAGAAAATCAGCAATTATGTACCTTGGCTCTACAGTTGTTTCTCAACAAAACTGTCTGCTTGTCACAAACAATTATATTCCTAGTCTACAAGTAAGCCATGAGGCTTACTCTATAGTTTATTCCATGAAAGGCAATAATGCAGCACTCAAATGTTATTTTGAATAAAAAACCACTTTCAGTGTTACGTTTGTTTTCCTCGATAGCTCAGTGCTAAATGCGTTTGTCTGCTCATTCGTTGCTTTGAAATCTTGTATAGAAGTATCAGAGGATGGATGGAGCCCTGGGAATTTAGCTGTTCCTCTAGAAGTAATGATAACTTCTATGGTAGTATTCCTGCTGTCAGTATCAGCAGTTGTGATCATGCTATCTTGCTATTCAAATTCACATTCATGACTTCTCTTCCCTCTCCAAGTACATAGTAGTGTTTTTCAGTGCTTTCTGAAACCATGATGTTTCACTTTTCACTCAATGGGATCTTGCAATAGATGCTCCATCTGTGTTTTGAGGAGCTACTTCCATTTTGCTGGGAAGTTGTCTCAATGAAATTGTAGCAGGGAAACCCTGAGTGGCAGATGAGTGGTTTTAGTATTTAATACAGGAACGGTGTTAACCGAAAGAAACATGGAAGTAGCCGTGTGAAGATAAAAATCCATTTCTCCTGGAGAAGGGGAAAAATCATCCAGTAGTAAGGCTTGTTATTATTTGAATGGTGTTATTGAAATAATTTTCTTTGCCTCAGTGATAAAGTTTCTGTACTGCAATCCAGTATATATCCAATTTGCACTGTTATTGGAATGAATTTTTTCAAGATTTGTGCTTAGTCCTAAATTATCTGAACTTACTTGGAAGCATAGGAGAGGAGTGTTGAACTAAATTGAAGTAGTTCAAAATCCAAGGACACCAAGGAGACAAACAAAATGGACAAGAATAAGAAACATTTAGTTTTGAGAAGACCTTGAAGGTCATCAAGGTCATTAACCTAGCATTTCCAAGTCTGCCATTAAAGGTGGAGTGTAAAGGGAGGGAGGGCTAATGGTCTTAGGGTTTTTGTGATATGTCAGTGTCAGTGTGTAATAGGATAATGGTAGTATAAGTACGGTTAACATACCAGGAATAGCCTAAAACCACAAAAATTGCTGTGTCAGTGGAGGAGAACTCAAACCAGAGATCTAGTCAAATGCTGTCCTGATCTGTTCTGGGATTTTTCTGGCATCTATCTCTAAATTCAATTCTACCATTATGACCATGTAAATCTACAAGGTAATAATAGTTATGTGGTGAGCCATTAGGGGGCCATATATATCCAACTTATTTATAGCCTGCAGGTTTGTTTTTTTTTTAAATCAACTTGAAATATCTTAGCTTTCTGTATGTGTATAGCCTGTGTAAGTATAAAATCTTAATTTCTTTCCTTTATTCACCATCTAGTGATTGCATGTGCAGGTTGCAGGTTGTCATAATTGGATTGTGCACCTTTTGGAGAGGCTTTGTGGTGTGTAACTCCTGGCCTCTGTGTCACATGTATATTTTAATAAATATTTATTATTTAAATACTGTTTATTTTATTTGAATAAAATAAACAGTATTTAAATAATAAATATTTATTTTTATAAAAATTTAAATTCTTTAATGTATTGGACTTATTTTTCCTGTAATCTGTTAATTTAATTAATCTATATATTAGTCAGTTTCTGTTGCTATCATTTTTCTACAGTTTTAACATTCAGCCTCAGTGAATACTCAGGGTGAACAGACCCATGTGTAAAACACCAAAGATCAAGGCTCAGCTTACTGCTGTCACACAGATGTTGCACTGGGCAGACAAGCCCAAAATACAGAGTTATGGCAATAAGCCTGGAAGCACAGCTATGGATAAGACATAGTTGTAAGTTCTTTATACAGCACTGCATTGATCTAGTCACTTTGTTCCTGATTCTTCAGCTGCTTGGTTTAGAGGTAACTTTATACCATGCTGCATATACATACTGTCTGTTTAACTCTGACCAACCATTTAGTTGTTTTGTGCCTCAGTGTTCCCTTTTGAAAATAAAAGTAGAACTTCCTTATTTTAAATTAGTGTTTCTGAAGTGTGACAGTTGGAAGGAGAAGGGTCATTTATGTATGGACAGAATATGTACTTTTCATGTAATTATGACATGATACAGGTGCTAAATTCACATACAAGAAATCTGACAGAAGAGTGAGACTTTAGACATTGTGGAATCTTTGAACTACCTATGCTGTGCCAAAGTAGGTAAGTTCATGGAAGGAAAAAATGTTAATTATTCATAATGCTTTGCTGTACCATAAAACTCGATTTATTGAGACTATAATTTGTTCAAGTTACATGTAGTAGAAAAATATATCAGGAGTAATTAGTAGTATTCAGGATGTGATGAGGTAGATATATCCACAGAGGACAATTGAAAACAGTAGTGGTGTGGTATTGATTGCCTTTCAGAGGAAAAAAAATCTTGTCTCTTTTCTAAATGTTAACAATTCAGAGAAAAAAATTCCCACTTGGGAAGAATGCTTTCCAGGTTGCTTCATTGCCAGGTGTTCGACATTGAGTGGAGTCTTAGATGAATGAAGCTTATGGCAGCTTTTGGAAATGACCGACTCCGGGGAATCTTGGCTTCCTGCTGTGAAAGTTTCCATTTTCAAAGCACATCAGTTTCAGTGGGAATGTTCCACTGGTCCCATATGCTACTTCTGACAGAGGGGGAAGTTTTTAACCTGAATATGAGACAGCTACTGAAGAAGTTCCCTTGCTGCTAACAAAATGAATTTCAATATGTTGCCAATGAACAAGCGGCATGTTCCCAACTGCTGATGGAATTTAACTCCATCAATTTTTAATGGAAATTTTGCTTTAATTTCCTTTTTTTTTCCCTGTTACCTTTTAGCTCCACTACTTGCTCCTGGTAGGACTTTTGGGTTTTGAAGTTGAATCACCCAAACAATATGCTAGTTTGATTTGAAATTCTTGCTATATTTTCCTCCCCTCCCTCATACGCTCTCTCCTTGACCTAGCAGCAGGAAGCCTTTGTCTGAGGTGTTCATCTGGAACAACTTTTCCACACTTGTTTTCATGTTCTGTTAGATTACAGGGCAGCAGGCCTACCTTTGAAGCTCCCTTCTCTTTTGTTTCTTTGCAGTGCACTCCAGTAATTAACTTTGTCCTTCTTTTATTTGTTCCAGTCAATCGCAGTCCACTCTGCTGAGCATCTTCTCCCAGGAGTACCAGGTTAGAAGTTTTCTCCTTTGTGAGGGTTGACAGGTGCCTAATTGAATGATGAATGTCCCTTTATTTCTTTGTAATTGAACTGCCAGCTTTCTGATTGGTTTGGAGGATGTTCCTTTTTCCACATCAAGCACCGCCTGAGTCTCAGTGGATGGCTGCCAAGCCTACCCATCCATCTGTCTAATAACATCTAGCCTTTGCTTATTTGGTGGACCTGTAATAAATTATGCTAAACCATTATTATTCTGACAATAATAATTTCCCTGTGTTGCGTGGTTCCATGTGCTAAATGTTTGCTGACTTGCACTGTCAGTGCTGCTTTCCATTGCTGACAGAGATGATGATAAATGACCATTGCCGGAGTGGCAGAAGGCAAGAGAGGCAGAAAATGGAGTCATTTATCATGAGATGACAGGTGTCAGTCAAGTGGCAAGTCTCTATGGAATTACTTTTTGTAGTTTTTCAAATAAGTTGTTTTTAAGCAATGTTCTTCCTGGTTAAAAATGCCAATTGAATTGTAAAACTAGAGTGCACCAGACTTAGATGGAATTGAATTGAGGGAAAATTAATACAAAGGTTGAAAGAGAGAACAAGTTTTTCTTTGCCCTCAGCAGCCTTCAGTAAACTTATTTAGATTCAATTATTGTGACCTTACTGGCTTTTACATATGGTACATTGCAGTATAGTCTGAAGATGTTCAATTCGATAGGTAGATTGAATGTCGTTTCTGTACGGGGTCTAAAAGCATGGTACACATCTGTCAAAGTGTAGCCAAGGATCGCGTGTTTGTGTAGTCATGATTTCTGTGTTTTGATCTATGACACCTTTGTAAAAGTCCTGTTTTTTTCATTTTTCTAGAAACAAATCAAAAGAACACATGCCAAGCATCACACTGCTGAAGCTATCGAAACTTACTACCAAAGGTATGACCTCCCCACCCCAGTTAAGACTCTCATCATAGCTACTGGTTTTTATAGCAGTTGTGAGTAAATTAGCTTATGAAGCTAATTTTGTATAACAATAAATTAAGAATTTGGGAATACAGAATGGTTCACCTAAAAATGTTTTCCATTGAAAATACAGAAATTTTTCAGGATTTGGTCATTCTGATTAAAAAAGAATTTACTTCCCTGGTTCTAAGTCAGGATAAACAAATATTTTTTCCATTGTATGTGATGGCATTTATTATGTATTACCTATAGTTTGTAATTTTTAGGATTTATGTGTCAAGACTGATTTTGATGACTTCCTTACCACAAGAGAGCTTGTTCTGTTACAGTTGCTTGTTTAAAACTACATTTGTGTTACATTACAAAAAGTTACATATTCATGTATTGCCAGTTAAAGCACTAATTTTTAGATCACTCCTGTTTTCTCAACAGAAGTGACAGAAATAGTTTTTAAGGGAGGATGAAAACCTTTATGTCATTTTACAATTGTTTGCATCTTAAGCTAATAAACTGTGCTTGCTACACCTTGTAGTTTTTCTGTTCGTTCCATAGGCTTTGCTAAAAATATTCAAGTGACATAATTGGGGCATAGTGATAACAGGTAAAGATATGCAATTAAAATATTACTTTGTAGACTGACATATCTGAAAAGCACGCATGGCAAGTGAATTCATACTTGTGATGTATGATATTCGTACTTAATACTAATCTGTATGAATCAAGAAAATAAACAAAAAGCCTTCATTTGTAAACAATTAAATGTGCTTCTGCCAGAGTCATGTATTTAAAACTTAACCATAGCCTGATTATATCAGACACTGATTTAGAATATCTAGTGTGAAGTGTACTAATTTGGGTGCTTGATTTCAGTTTTTTAGTAGTTGTATTGTTTTGTAAAATTTGTACTGGATCACATCACACTTTTCCAAGGATTGATTCTTGTTTAGGAAGAATATTGGCTTAAAACTTTGTTGTGCTAATAACATGCATATACAGTACTGCTTTTAATTATTTTTCACTAGCACTGTTTCAGTGAAGTGGCCTGTGGTAATTGTAACTACTGCGTACGTAACCCTTTTTTTAGAGTATGTGTAAATCACTAGTTCCAGCCTGAAACTTCAACCTGAAACATGGGACAAGATTTTGCTTTATGCAAAGCAGCAGTTGTATTGGTGTCAGTAGGGTTGTAGGTATGATTAAGTTTGTCTCACATCAGGTAGGAGGATTTGGTCTCCTGTCTTCTTCTGTAGTCTGAAGTATGATAGCAGTACATAACTAATGCATTATGTATGAAGCTGTGTGGTAGTGGTAGGGAAAATCATTCTTTATGCTGTTTCTGAGTATGTCATTTTGCAAGTGTATTAACATGGCTGAGTAAAATGCACATGTTTTAAAATCAGAGATGTTCTGGTCAATAGCTAAAAAACTCATTTCAGTCCTGTTTTAATAGATTTACTGTGTAGTATGTTTAGGAGGCTACAGAAGCAGACAACTTGAGATGGAAGCCACTTTGAAATACTTCAGGTGTAAATATGACAAGCATGTCTTCTCCTCTGCTCTTCTGTAGCATCCACTTTACTGCTGTAAACCCTGGACTGGGTGCTATGCTCCTTAGTATATCTGCCGACATACAAGCAGATAATTGTGCTGTCATTGCTTTCTTAGGTCAAAAACTACCAGGTTTTGAAGGTAGACATTTCCAGTGGTCTCTGTTAGGAGCAAGTAAAATAGTGGAGTCGTTTCTTCTACTTGGCTGAGACTTACTAGTCTGAAAATTAGGCAAGCACAAAATACAAGAAGGATCAGCAAGTTTTCAGAACTGTATTGCCATCAGCATGTGAGACCTGTTAGTCTATAATGGAGTTGCCAGAAGCATTAGAAATATATGACAGAAATTTACTTCATTCTTACTGTTGCGGTTCTAATCATCTAGATGCATGTTGGAGAACTTTAATCTCAAGTACATTTTCCTGGTTGTGTATTTTGTGTATGATATCTCATTTTCTTGTGTTATAAATTTACACTGCTTAAACATGTTTTTTGGGTTTTTTTTTTAATTCACAACTGAAATAGTTTACAGCAGAAAGCTTTTTGCATTTCTTAATTCATTAAGCTTCAGAATAACTTGCAAGCAAAAAGCCCTCTATCTAATCTTATGTGAAGGGGTTTTATAAAGGTGTGCCACCCATTCCACAGAAAGGTAAAATGATAAAGAATTTTAATGTCTGTAACTAATGAGCAGAAGAGTGGCTTCTGATGGATAGATAATGATAGAGCTGGAAAGGCTGTGGCCTTCTAATGATGTCAGTAATGATGTGCTATGCGAATACAGATAGGATAAGTGAGCAGGTTCAAATGTTGGTAACTATTGTTCTTTTCCACATGACTGCAAAGCACAAAGTGGCTTCCAATATCATAGCTCCTTCCCATCAGCTTCAGAACTCAGGTTTCAGGTTTTATCGAAATGTAAATATCAAGCAGTGAAAGTAACAGAAGTGAGGAAAGCAACATTGTGTGAATTGATGGTCAGAAACATCATTCTGTAATACCCTCAACTAGAAACATTAAGCCTTTGCCACTGATAGGATAATGACTTTCTATCAACCCTTATTGAATCCTAAATATTTCTTGTTTTCTTTGTAGAATATTAATTGTTAGACTGATTCCACTAAAGTAAGCCTTTAGTATTTAAATTGCTGCCCAGTTGATAAAATCTGGAATAAATTTGAGAATTTATGTTTTTGTGTATACCAGTGAATTGGGTAAGATATACAGTGCACCTTCATAGTTGAAGGTCATGTGGAACCAAAAATCTTTACTGTGAATAATAGAGGTTTATTTGTCTGTGATGCATCTTTAAGTAGTACAGATATAATTTATTTGTGTGACATTAAGCCACATTTTTTTTAATTTCTTGATATATTGGGTTTTTTGCCAGTGTCTTCATTGAGATGGGTATATTTTGCAGATGAATAGAATAGGAGTAAACCCTGGAGAGATAGTGGTTGCTTAAAATACTTACTTCTTAAAAGATTTCCCATTAAATACTCTGTAATGGGGTATTTTCCCTGAAATGAAAAAGATTCACAAGGGATGCTGACATGTATAAAGTGGCCTTTTCTTGCCACTGCAAAATTACCTGGCTTTGTCTTGTCTAGGTACCTGAATGGGGTGATGAAAAATGCAGCTGCCCCAGTATTACTGGACCTGGCCAATGAGGTAATCATCTTTCTTTTTTCTTTAATCTTCCAGTGTAAAACCTGAGGGGCATATCTATAGTGACTTTAGTGAGAAATGTAATTAACCTAAAAAAAATGGTTTCAAGGCACATTAGACATTTAAAATGGTTCCCCAGTCTGTTAGTACTTAAAATAATTAGACAAAAAGCCACATTTATTAATAAATCAGTTCATGTAATTAGTCTTTTAACTTCCAGGCAAATGTGTAGGATACCCTGAATTTGTATTTTGCTGAAAATTTCCAACAGACTGCAGGTCTTTATTGCATAAACTTGCTAAAAATTCTCACATTGATTAAATAGAGTTGTATCAGTTTGATTCCTTGCCTTTAATAACAAAACCCATCTAAGTTATTACTATTTCTTAGTAATAGGAAGGCTTAAAACAGATAATTTTCCTGACTCCATTTATTTCTGTTTATACGGATTAGAGGATGGCTAATGAAAACTGCTTAAGATAAAGCACTTAAGCAGAATAAATTCCTCAGTGTATAAAAAGTTCTGTATGGATGCCATGAAAGTCTTGACAAATTTATTGATGCTGTTTATTAACTAGAATATGAATTTGCTGTTATACAAGATGTTATTTGTATTAAAAATGGCTATCTTAGCATTACATTTAAAAAGAGGTAAAAAGTTTGAACAAGTGGCAAAGACTTTCCTAGAAAAAAAGAAATTGATGAAATACCTGGTTTTTAAACTCTAAAATATTTATTTACTGTAATAGTAACAGTACAATAGCTGATACTTGCTGGAACTGCTTATGCAATCCTCAAAGGGATAGAATGAAATATATGCTGTTTTGTGTTGCATTTTAATAGAAAATGTAAGAAGGAAGCAGAAAATGAGTGTTTGCATTAAAAATGATATGGCACTGTGAACATTAAGTGTAGCAATAGCAGCAAGTTCTACATGTTACATTAGTAAAAAAGAATGGTTTTTCTCTCATGAACATTGCTGCAGCCAGCAAATGAGCGATTACCTATCAATTACTGGAAGGTTTTAATGGTCTGTGAAGTGTCTGTGTAACCTGATTGTACAGTTAGCATAGAATCAAGGATTTATTTCATATTAGTGGTAATGTGTGTCTTCTTACCATCTCTGGAAAAGACAAGTCTTGAAGTACTGAGAATAGAATGTACTTTGCATAAATAAGTACAATCTTACTAAGAATTTAGGTAAACATCCCAATGGATGATATATTGCACCCATATTATATGGGAACTGTCATAAAAATATTTCAAGCACAGAGTAATATATCTGTTACTGGTTCTTTGTATATTTTTCGCATTGATTTAGAGATGACGCATATAATTTCTGACTCCAGTGAGCATATCTTTGTTTATATTTCGCTAATGCATTTTTGCAATTCAGATCAAAGATATCTGCAGTTCAGAAATAAATAAAAATTAAATCTAAGAGAAAGGGGAGATACATAAAAAACTTATCTGCTTCTGGTTTTGTAGTAGCAGGTATATCAGAAAGGCAATGCATTTTGTGACTGCCACCCAATGCATTAGGGAAACGTGGCAATAACCAGCACCAGATTACTGCTTCCAAACAATCAAGCTGCCATTTTTATATGGTAGTTAATATTTAAATGACATACTCTTGCATCTGCTGACAATTGATGTAATGGTAATACTTTATGAGTCAATATATATTTAATCAGTGGAAACTGTAAAAATTGATGAGAAATATATAACATAGCTGTATTACAGTATGTAGCAGCTCTGTTAAATGGGAAAAGCTCCATATTGTTATCTTTTGGGGATGTTTTTTGAGGGCTTATAAAAGTACTTCTAATTATTTTTTTTAATGTAATTATTTGTCAACTGTTCATATTGTATATGTAGTACAAAAAGACTAAAATAAATCACATTTTTGTTAGAAACAATAAAATTAGTCACCATTCTCTTCATACAAATATTTTGAAGTGAGATTTGAAGCACTATGAATTTTACTTACATGCTAAATTCTGACATGAAGCATGATGGCCCTATTTCAAAGAAAGATGGACACATGATTAATATGAAAATTAGGGCGATGCAAGTACCTGAACTAATAAGGTAGTCCTTATTCAGGCTGGACTACCTTCAGTAATTTCACCATTTTTCATGTGTCAGCTCTGATGTGGGTTACTGGAAATAAGCAGCTCCATGGAAAGCATTTCTCTCTACTTGGGGAATTTAAGGCCATCCAAGTATATACATATTTGGGAAAATATGTATGCACAAATGAAGTAACCTTTTTTGTGTAGTTACTAAATCAGGATAAAATTTTTGCACTAACAGTGAACTTGAAAAGATGTCAAGAAAAATTCATTGTGACAATGTATGATCAAGGTTTACTGTCTCATAGTTAAAATTCTGATTCACTAAAGCAGTATTTTAATGGTATCTAAAAAGCTATTGTAATTTTAGGAGCAACTAGGTTATACATTTTTCATAGATATAAAAAAAGTTGAAATGAAGGAATAGCTTTTTTAAAAATCAAAATATAAACTCTGGAGTAATTTTGACCGAGCCCAACACATCTGCTAGAGATATTGATGCTAAGGGTATGGGGTATGACTTGATGGGTACCACATGAAAGAGGATTCATACACTGAAAATGATCACCACTTCTTTTCCTTAATGGTTAACCTTATAAAAAGGATTTCAGGGTCATCTTTTACAAAGGGTGGTTCAGATGCAAAATGTATAAACATAATAACCAGGATTTTATGTTGCCTACTTTATTTGGTTTTTCACTGGTACTGTGGATTACTACCAGATATTTGGTGTAAATAGTTGAGTTTGATAATTAGAAAAGGATCCTGTTTCCTCTATTTCGCTCGTTAGTTTAATCTACAAATATAGTGCATTTCTGACAAGTGTGCATCTAAATGCATTTACCTCCTGAAATTCTGTTTTTGTTTTTGTTGGGCTAAGGTGGACTTTGCCCCATCATTGATGGCTCGTATTGTGTTGGAAAGATTTCTACAAGAAAAAGAGCAAGCCATCCGTAAGTATGGCTGGTTCTTTTTTTTCTTTTGTATTTTATTATTTTTAAACACTTTTTGTTTCCACTTTTCTTCTGACTATAACAGAAAAATAATTACCACAACGTTGGAAATGAGGTAACAAGGGTAACATTTTGAGTTTGATATCTTCAACACTGAATGACAGTTAAACTGTATGTAAGAAGAGCAGCCACAATTTAATACTATTTAAATGAATCTTTTCCCTCTTAGATTTGCAGAATATCTGTTCCTCCAGTAAAATAAAGGGTATGCGGCTCATACCAAATTTATATCTTTAAAATTCTGTATTTTAGAAGTCAGTAATTACTGACAGTAATTCCTAAAATAAACCTAAGCCACTTTTAATTTTGCAACATTGCAGAAATGTTGCTAGTATATACAGAAGTGCATTTAACTGATCTTAGGACAAGAAAAATAAAAAAATGGAATGAAAGGGAAGAAAAGAATAGAGCTACAGGAGGAGGTTCAAGCCTAAATTAATTTGCCACTGAAAAAATACATTTTGTTATTTTCTCTGTGTCAACTGCATGATTAAAACCGGCTGTTAAGTGAGCTCTGGGGATGTGCTCGTAAAAGATTTATGAGTAATATTCAATGTGATATTCAAAGTGAGTCATGAATATCAGGGTAATTGCTCTCAGTGCTGGCTCTTTTACTAGGCAGGAGTTTGTCAACTGCCCCATAAATATTTGCCTAGTCTCATGTAAAAAAGACAATTTCATCTTCTGCATTTTTATTACCTAGTGTAATGTTTACCTTTGGAGCTTGACTATGGCAGAATAGGTAAAAAGCTTCAGAATATGCTTTATGCGTATAATCTTCTCTTTTTGAAAGCAAAAGATAATACCTACTAAAATATCATGCAGTAGCATATGGTGGATTTTGTCAGGGATTTTTCCTTTGGTTTTCTTTCAGTCTTCACAGTTATCAGTGACTGGTGGCCCAGTTACCTTCTGAAGGTTTCATTTGAATGAATTAAGTACTTCCCCTAAAAATTCAATATCATTTCAATAGATGTAGCCTCTAAAGTAACCTGCAGTGATGCTTCATGAGCAAATCACATGATGTCAGAATGGTATGGTTTCGATTTAATCAAGAAAGAGATTAAAGTGGATGTGTGTTATTTTCAACTTCGCCGCAGCACCACCATTTGTCAAAGTCAACCTTCTGATTGCTTTGGACCTACTGCTATCCAGGTCTTGTCAAAATAGTAGTCTGCATGATCTGAAGCAGGTAGGCTGGCCAATGGAGAGCAGTACAAGCACAGTAAAGCAAAATTAATCATAAAATTTTCTGACTATTAATTTATCTTTATAATGATGACATATCTTAAGTAATTTTCTTTTTGTTTTGCCTCGTCTTATACTGCACAGTCAAACAGAATATAATTTTTGTACTGTACACCAGATTTCATACAGCTGTGTTGCTAGAATTTGGTGTCTTGAGTGAGTGTGCCAGGAAGGAGCACAAGCATATTTAGAATCCTGTTTAGAAAGAGACATTCCAAGAATGTGGCTGCTGGGGATAGGATACAAATTGTTTATATAGTGCTGTGTTCTTGAATTATACTGTAATTAGGTATAATGAAATAAATCCTTATTTTGGAGCATTTTTAGATTTCATAGTTGCTTAATTCAGTGACAGTTTTGTTGTGATCTATTTTGAGGGTTTTTTCCAAAAGTGAATTTGCAACACTTGATTGGGGGTAAATTTTACTGTATAAAACATGGTAAAATCACTATTTGTTATATGGCTGTCACTGTTTGTTATATGACTTGTAATCTAAATGTGGAGTGATGAAAAATCTTTTATGGTGGTAAAAACGGTGAAGAATCAGTTTAAGCATTGGCTTTTATTTGTACTACATAAAATATTCTGTCCTTCATAGTACATTTTATTTTTTAAATTTTCATTAAAAGATACATGCCTTGTGTTGTACATTATATGTGTGGGTGTGGCAGGGGAATTGCAGTGTTGTTACAGTACTATGGAGTTGCTAAACTCATTTTACAGAATGAGCTGTGAGATATTCAGGCTTCTATTCTGACACTTTCTTCCCCTCACAGCAGCGACCTGGCTGGCCTTTGGCAATGAGATTCAATGCACATGGCTCCGCAGTCAAATCATCAAATTTCCCTGTGTGTATATTAGAGTTTTGTAATGTGTTTCCATTATGAAACAATGCGGGGATAATTGTCTTTGGTAGCAATTAGCTAACAGGTTTGTTCAGTGCTATTGGCAGAGGCATCCATCATCCCCTCCCTGACCACACTTTTTTGTCTACTGTGGACTATGGAGATCAATAGAATTCTGTATAGTGGAAATCACCCCAGCTTTAATGAGCTGCAAGTCTCAGTCAGTCTTGGTTTTGTATTTTTAATTTTTCCCCTTTAAAATTGAAAAAAGCTTTCCCACAGGAGAAGAAAGTACTGTAGCTGTACTATTACTTTCACTAATCAATTCATAGTTCTAAATTGTTTTGCTTCTACAAAAACGTATGGATGAGAGGGATGAGGAGAAACACACAGCTTATTGCTCCAGCAATGCTCCATTCTAGTAAAGCAAGTCTTTACTAAAATAGAGCAGTGCAATATTACAAAAAAATTAATTTTGACTCTCTTGTATTAAGAATTTAAACCATAGAATTACACAGTACAAAGGATTAAAAGACCTCATGTAACACAAATAATATTTTAAAAAGATGTACAACCACTTTACCATAATCTATTTAGAATAAAAAGAAAGTGTGTTTTTGCTTCCCTTTTAAACTCAGCATGTTGTATCAGGTCAAAGTTGTTTATAGTGTGTGTGTCTTAAAAGTGAAAGGTTTTGGGAAGGAGTTTTTGATTCTAAATAATCAGTAGCTAGAAGAGTAAATCTGTGGGCTAAGGAATATGGGAGCAGAATTATCACTGAGCAGGAACATTTTAATTTCTATTTGCAAAAGGAAAAGAGATATTTTTATAGAAAGGTATCAATACTAATGATAGAAAAGTTTTCTACCAGGTGACCTGTACTAGTAGGAAAGGAGCTTGTCATTAGAAAATGTAGAGTAAATAACAGTATAATACCTTCAGTATTATATTAATTAAATGTGGAAAGTGGACCTAAATTCTGCCGAGGTAGTTTAAGTAGGGTGGGAATTCAGTACAGTGGAAAGTTTTACACATTGTAGCCTAGTCTTCTTCCGTTCCAGAAAACAGACTTCTTGATTTGATAGCCTTTTATTTTTCATTTTCCAGTAACTTTGATCTTGAGATAGAGATGAATGTAATATCACACCAATTAAACGGTGTATTTAAATGGTGAATTGTTGTTGCAATCAGAAAAATCTTGAGTTCTCTTAGTTTTCTTTTGCATAAAGTAATAGGGCTTAGAATTGACCTCTATACTGCTTATTTTAAGTCTATCAAAAACCAATTATGCTATAATAGCCACCATTCCATATGTTGTAAATGAAAAGTTCACCGTTTCTGTGAATAAAATACATCCTGTTAGTATTTTCACTATTTGGGTGTGAGCAGGAGAGCCTTGTGTGCCAGTTTTCAGATTGTGACCACCTTCAATTTCTTTTGGGATGCTGTACAATATGAAGAATGTGCTCTATGTATCCTTTGACTTAATCAAGTTCAAAACATGTTATTTAACCAAGCACCATAATAATTCTTTTTCCTATTACCTTACTAGAGGTCTCAGATTATTCTATCAATTTATGGAAGATTAACTCCAAACAAAACTCTGGGGCCAAGGAGAGGTGGTGCCTTACATAAGCGTAATGAAACCCTGTAAATGTAACATCACATATTATAGTTATCTCTGTATCCTAAAAAGAAAAAAAAAGTCAATGATGTTGTTAAAATAGATAAATTCTGTACTTAGAATCCTTTTAAGACATTGAATTCCAGGTGTTGAATTCTGTGGTGCAAAACAGTATTCTAGTTATGGTCTAATAAATGCTAAGTAATGGAGATTATGGCTTCCCTCAATCTATTTGCTCTGCTCATTTTCGTAAAGCCCAAGCTGCTGTTGTTTATCTTCTCTTCCACAAGACAGTGCTGGCTCATATTCAGTTTGCTGCCCTACCTGGGCCTCCACGTTCTTTTCTGCAAAGCTGCTCCCCAGCCAATCCAGCTCAGCTTGCATTGTTGCTGGGATTGCTCCTTCCCAGGTGCAGAACTGCACATTGACCCTTACTAAATTTCATGAGATTCCTGCTGGCCCATCCTTTAGCCTGTCTAGGTCCATCTGAATGCTAGCCTTACCTCCTGATTGGTTGCCTTCTGCATCCTCCAGGTCGTTGTTGAAAATGGTAAACAGGAATGGCAATTGATGATAGCAGCTACATAAAGAGGAAGACGGACAGAATCTTACACCTTTCTTTAATCTTACCTTTTCCGCCCTGTTTTTATTTACACTTAGATAATAATGTTAAATGCAATCTCAAGCTGCTTCTGTATGACTACCTGCTGTGGATTATTAGCATGTATATAAGGTTAGAATATCCTTCAATCTTCCTCTACTTTTCCTAGCTCTTGAATAAACAGCTTGAAAAGGTAAATGAGTATCATCAGGCTTTCTACGCTCAGCTCTTGGTGAAATGTTAAAAAGAAACAAGATGCCTTTTATATGCTGAAGCGTATAAAGCAGTGAGCAGTTGTACAGAGCAATGCTGGTATCTGTTGAAATACATCTACAGTCCACTTGCCCAGTGAAGACAGACAGCAGGAAAGAATTGGACAAGAATTCTGCAGCATTTCAAACTGCACAGTAGAGATGTAACTATTACTGAATTTTAGAAACTATTTTTAGTAAAAGGTGATTAAAAGCTGTGACTTCAGAATTGTCAAGTATATCTATGCAGCATTCATAACATAATCTGTGTACCCTGAACACTGCCTAAATAAGAGTTTCTTGTATGTCAACAATGCTTAATATACATAAAATTATTTTCAAAATTGTATCACCTCATGCGAAAATACATACATAGCTTCTAAAAATTTTCAACTTTGAAGAAGCTCTTTCATTTTCAACTCTGAAGAAGCTCTTTTGCAATAATCTCAAA
This sequence comes from Urocynchramus pylzowi, assembly GCA_013397555.1. NCBI lineage: Eukaryota > Metazoa > Chordata > Aves > Passeriformes > Fringillidae > Urocynchramus > Urocynchramus pylzowi. The sequence continues at coordinate 1,565,162 of VZRH01006718.1, read as the reverse complement.
TTGCTTCAATCTCCAGGAATTAAAATATACATTTGATTAAGTCTTATTTCACATTTTTCCTTATTAGTCAGTGTTTTCTACCTGAGATATATACAGTGTAGGAATGCGCTTCATCTTCCAGAAGTGTATTACCATTGACTAATTATCAGAGTGAACTAATGCAGAATCCATGGAAACAAAGATTTGGTTTCAGGCAAGTAACCTGGAGTTATGTTAAAATACAACACATTTGAGAGAATTTGCTAAGTGCCTAACAAATCTAGACATTCACTAAGGCTGATCACTAGTCTTTTAGGCTGTGAAAATGCTGATTGCAATATATTGCACTTATAAAAACAATCTTGAATATAACACTATCACACTTTTATGTCTATTGAATGTGCAAAAACTTAAGTTCCAGTAGGTTGCTTTCTAGTAAAAATTACAAGTGCACAGTAGGTCTTGGCAATGTTGTGTTGTACTCGTTTGCATGTGTTTTTTCCTCATGGATGAAATTTTGTTCATGCCAACTGGTATCTGAAAGCAAGAGTTTTTTGCTTAAGAATCTTTTGCAGGGTAGCTTGTGATTGTGGTCTGTTTTGTATTCTGTTGGCTCAGTGCTCCAAAAGATAAAATCATATTAATTACAGGTTCTTTGCATTTGCACACATATTATTAACACATAGACTTGAGAAAGTCCCATTTTTAGCACTGACTAATGATCGTGTTTCTGAACAAGCGTTTGAAATTGCTCTTAATTTTTCACTTTTTTCATCCTCCTGTCTCTGATTTCATACTGATAAGGCAGAATATTTTTACAAAGGTATGGAGAGGAAGTATACCAGATAGTTTAAGCTGTCCTCTCACAAGTAGAAGTTCTTTCTCTGGGAAGAACCAAAAGTTTTAGACATTTCATTACTGTTTATCTCTTGCTTGACTATGGGAAGCATCTGTATTGCTTTAGTTGCATTGGTGAGAAGGGAAAGCAATAGGATAGGGACAGCACTCAAAGCTGATTAGTTGAAGTAGTAAAAACAAATTCTATATCTTTAAAACACAAAATATTCCTCTGCTTTTATGTCCAGAATGGATTCTGCCTCTGAAATTGCATTACACTCCCATTTTTTTAAAATCTGCTCATCAGTATTTCACTTTTTCTCATTTGAACTAATTTTTTTTCACCATTAGACTGACTGTTAACAACCTGCTTTTTTCATTTGCTCTGTAATACTGTTGTCATGTAGAGGTGCTGTTACAGAACAGGTCTCATGCAGGTATCCAAAGCAAATTTCTCTTATAGTGTAAATTGGGAAATGAATTAAAACTATTGTTGAAGAAATTGGATTGATTCTAGAATCCCAAAACTGGATACACACAACCACCTTATTTTCAACAGTGCAATAGAAACAGGAGGATGAGTCTATGATGCAAAAGAATAGTTTTCATGTCACCAGTTTTACTGTGTATTTTCAGCATGAATACTGACAGTGATTTAGTGAAGCACCCCTAGTCTGTCTTTTCTTTCTGTAAGTGGGAAAATATTTTTACTTCCACTTACTCTGGTCAGCATGCACAGCTGAAGTGAATGATGTTTTCATGACCAAGTTTCTACCTTCTTTTTACCACCTTCTTGATGTTCTTGAAATACTGGGTTATTCAGTGGCCATGCTTGAGTTTTGGCCCAAATACTATTCTCAGTTTACAAAATAAACATTTGAACCATGAGCAGGTTAATTAACTTGGCCACAGACCTGTGGCAAGTTTGTATCAAAGCAAAGACAAAAATTCAGTCTTAAACTTGACCAGAGCGGATTCATGAGGGCTAGACACTTCTGAATCCACACATGCTCATTCCTTGCTTCCTCTTTAAGCTAGAAAGGGAAAAATGGATAAACACAAAATGAAAAGCAATTTTTCTTTTTAACCTCTGTAAGTCTATTGTCCACTTTTTCAGAGAAAATTCAGCTTTTCCATAACACTGAGCAAGGTTCTGTCTTCCCATTTCTGTATAAATGTCTGATGAATGCAGCCTCAGTAGTGCACTGATAAATTGGTGCTGGAGAGAATTTTTCTTGAGACAGTATTGCTGAGAAAAGCTGTTTGCCTTCAAATCCTAAAAGTTTCCTTTCTTTGGACTATTCCAACTTCTCTTTCTATAATATACTAGAGCATGCCTATGTCTTAAGTAGGTAGAGAACATGCTTGGTGTTAAACATTGCACATTGGTGAGCTCCTTGAGCAATGTCATCTCAGTTTTAGGATCATGGCCATCAACTAAATTAAGTTGGTTCTGTTTGTAGAATTCATATCTTTGAAGTCACAGGAGGAAAACATTCTTCAATGTGACATGTGTTACTTCCATAGCAGAGTTAATAAAATCTGTGTAAATATTGCAGCTTCAGCCTTAGTTTGTCAATAGCAGTGGGAATGGGCCTTGCTGTCTTCTCTAAAAATGCCGTTCATTGTAAATAATTCAATTTGAACTTTTCTTCAGACCTTCCCCTAGCAGATATGCAGCACTGTGCTGAAGTGTATTAAATCCCTGGAACATCTTGCTATCAGTTTTGTCTCAAGTAACTACGGCATCCAGGTACTTCATATTGAAGGTGCTAAAAAAGCAATGCATGGCTTAACTTCGTTCTACTTCAGAATTGGCTGCTTGAGCAAAAAAACATAAAAATAAATGGGGTGCCAAATGCAGTGTACCTGAAGAGAGTTACTAAAACATCTCAGTTAAAAGCTGACTATGCAACAAAACACAGAAGCAGTCATCTGAAAGGGTGATCCAAGTATTTGACATCCTCAGGACTATCTTAAGACAATGAAAAACACCAAAGAAAACAGTAAAAAGCATTTGAAAAAGATATTTAAAACCCAATGAAAATCAATTTGCTGAAGGCTGATGTTAGGATTTTTTTTTTCCCATGTAGGATCCATGACCCTGAAAACCCCCTTTAGGTTATATGTTCTAGTCTTTTAGTGAAAATAAAACAAATTCCTTTTTTCTTTTAATTTTCGGTCTCCTTAATTCACAAAATATAGATCCTTCAAGCAATAAAATTACCTAAGTTTAATCACTTCTTTGACTAAGGAGATTGGAAACCACTATTTGAAAATAAGAAGAAAGTAAGCAGGTCAACAAAGTATGCTGCCAGCTGGGATTTCTTCTGATTTTTAAAAGAATAATTTAGGTGGTTTACACTATGCAAAAAAAATGCCTTTAGGCAGAACCTTTAGGCAGAAGGGGAAGGCATGTCATCCCAGCTTTACTCAGTCACATTGTTTTGTGGTTGCAGCACAGTCAGCACTGTGCTCTGTGGTGCCTTTGAGACTTATTCAGCAGAGCAGAAAAACTCTGGACTCCTTCTGCAGTAAACCACAGCTGTAAAAGGGAGATGTTCATGGACTGGGGAGAGTTCACTGGAGGGCCACTGGGATAGCAAAGGCGATGGAGCACTTCCTCTGTGGAAGAAGGCTGTGGGAACTGGGAATTATTCAGCTGGAAAAAGAGATGGTTTCACAAGGAAAGAAGAGCAGCCTACTGGTGCCTATGAGGATGTTATTAGGAAGATAAATGTAGGCTGTAGACAGTTGTGACATGGTGTTAAGATTAGAAATAGGTATAAATTAAAACATGAGATGTATACAACTTAACAATGTTTAGTAACTTTTGTGGTCCATAAATGTTACATGTTCTGCTTTTTGTTTTGCTAAGGTAGGTGTTCAGTACTTAAGAAATAAATTTCTTGAGAGATCTTTAAAGATGAATGTTTTCTTGTATAATTGACTCTTGAACTAACCTTTGGTAAGCCTTAAGATTATGCTGTTGAAATAATTAAGACTGTTATTGAAACTTTATTGCATATGTATGACAAAAGAAAGAAACAAGATCTAGAGGAATCTAGTGTGATTATCTAGAGGAAAAGTCCTACAGGAGATTGAAATTGAACATAGTAACTGTAATTGTCTAAAAGGAAGTCTATTACAGTATGATAAAACTGTCAAAATAATGATTGAGAGCTCTAACAAGTCACACAGAAGATCAATAAAGCTAATCTTACGTCATAGCTTGAGAATCTAGAAATTGTATTTTGACCTTAGTTCACAATAGAGCTATTCAAAACATATTTAATAAATGGGTTTCAGTACTTTTTCTTAATTAAAAATTAAAATTGTTCCCAATTGTTTTCTCCATTGAAGTAGGGAATATGTTTCCAGTCCGCATGTGTGCATGTTATTTTACTGATTGCTTACTCTTTTTAAGGAATTATTATTTGATTTTGATCTGTTCATGTACACAAATTTTGGATTTTTTCCATGCAATTTGCTTTTTTTTCCATTCTATATAGGATCTATCCTCCATATATTCTACAATATATGAATCCCTTCCAGTTGTGTGTTAAGCTGCATGGCTACATCTCTTGTTTTTCTCTTCTTTTCTGCGAAGGAGAAAGTGTTTGGTTTAGTGGGTATGTTGGCTTTGGCTGGGGTAATAACTAATCTTTTTCACAGTGGATGGTATGGAACTTTGTTTTAGACTTGTGCTGAACAGATTGTTGATAATATAGAGTTTTGTTTTGGTTTTGGGTTTTTTTTGTTATTGCTGATCAGGTCTTAGACAGAGCCAAGGCCTTTTCTGCTTCTTGTACTGTCAGACTGGTGAGGAAACTGGGGTGCATGGGAGGCTGGGAGGAGACACAGGTGACCCCAACTGACAAAAAGAATGTTCCAAACCATGTGACGTCATGATCAGTAAAGTGAGAGGAAGAAAGAGGAAGGGAATACATTTGGAGTGATGATCTTTGTTTTCCCAAGTCACTGTTCCCCATCATGGGTCCCTGCTCTCCAAGGGATGGCTAAACACCTGCCTGCCCATGAGAAGCAATAAATTATTTCCTTGTTTTGCTCTCCTGTTTTTCACTTTCCATATTAAACTGTCTGTATCTCAGCCTGTGAGTTTTCTCACTCTTACCTTTCCAGTTCTCTCCCTCATCCTGCTGGTGTGGTAGTGAATGAGCAGCTAGTCATGATAGGTTTCAAAAAACTCACTGACAGTGTGTGTCTTCCAACTCTGGCCTCCGGCAGGCACTTACTGATAACCTTTACCATCGATCTTTTGTCTCCCAGAGGAATTCTTAAAAGAAATTTTAAAAAACTTGCTTTTGTTTTGTAGCACTTCCAATGCTGATCCTTATTTTTGAGAATTGCTTGGTTTCCTTATAATTTTGAAAACTAACAGTGCTAGATATTCAGCATTTTAAAATCCTGTGACATTTTTGGCCCTGATGTTTTGTGGTTATGAGTTTCATAAATGTGTCTTTGCATAGAAAAAAGTTTTTAATCTAAATGCTTTCTTCAGAATTCCTATGAGTGTTGTGACACACAGCAGAAATGGAAGGCAGGCATTGTCTTCTTTGGTATCCCATTTTTTTGTGTCTTCTAAAATAAATGCTTCATTTCCCAAATTTTATGTGTTTCTTTAGGCCACCACTGATGTTTTTCTGTGTTTGAACTCCTAGTTCTCCCAGTGTACATTTTTGAGATAGGAGGACAGAAATTAGTGTGATAGTTCCAGGTGAGTCTAAGCAGGAGTTATCCATTATGAGGAGTTTGTTCATATTTTCAAATCTATTTCTTCCTATTCAGCCTAATTAAAATCAATTGTTAGGGAATGCACAGGCTTGTTTCAGTCAATTTAGAGACTAGTAAAATGTAAGAATAACTGACCTGTTTCTTCCACCATGCATTACTGGATATTATGATTCAGGAATATTTTGTGTCTTGGGCTGTAGTGTCTCTGAAGACATAACCTCCAAGTGCTAAGCCCCAGTTTCTTCACCTTTCGAACAGTGGAATCCCATAATTCAGATTAAATTTACGCTCAGAGTTGCAGTCCCAAGTGTCTCTTTGGGAAATGCGAATGTCTATTCCCTATTGTTGTTTTCTTTAGAAGAGCTATGATCAACTGAAAATTGAAATAATAGAAACAGCTTTTTAAAATAACTTTGAGTTCTTGGCAATGCAATTAATCCCAATCTTAGTTACAAGACTGTAGAATTTCTTCCCTTTCTCAAGTTCCCAAATCAGAATTCTGTTTACTTTTCTGAAGAACTTTCTTCTTCGTGCTTCAGGGCTGATTCTCTTTTTTCTCAGTGCTTTCCCCTGCTGATCTCATGTGACAGAACTGTTTACTTGCATTCAGTATCAAAATTTGCTTGACTTACATTTAATTCTATGTTTCTTTTCAGATTAGTAAAACAATTCAGTAGACAGAATGAAGAGGCACATGTTTCACTTATAAAATCCTTTTTCTCAATCTGCTGTTGAAGCATGTATTCATGTATTTAGCCTTTTCTCTGAAATTCCATTGCTTTTCTGTCCATAAATTAAATGAGAGCCCAGCCCTGAAAATACTTACGCGAGGCCATCATGTGTTTGACCTGAAGCTTGCAGCTATGTAGAGCTGCAGCTTTTCAATAGTTGACAGTTTGCTCAGATTCATCATGAAGATTGTAACTTGAATTTGACTTATTTGAATCCTCTATAACCTCTTCACTTAACTTTTGTTAGGTTCTTACAAAACATTTTAAACAACCTGATTTAGTAGGTGTCAACCTATGTCACTCCACTGTTAAGTTTTGTTGTGAGGAAATGGACATGTGTTTCTCTTGTTCACAAAGTCTAACCCTTGGCAGGGCTTTGGGATTTTTTTCTGCTTGTGTCTGTGTGACTAGTTTGTTTCCTTAGTTACTACTAATGAACTTCAACAAAGATTTTATATGACAATTCATTTTCTTTAATTTTCTTTTTTTATGACATGTCTAAAAACTGCAGGAGTTTAGTGATGTATCAACTTTTTGCAGTGGTATTGGTCATTCCTTAGTGTATCAGTCACTTAAGTGCTTGTTAGAGTGGTCATTAAAAACATACTGTAGTGGATATAGACTTTATTGTATAATTCCCTAATTGCTATTAACTTATCTTAGCATATAATTGGCACTAATA